>JADDOH010000704.1:0-17790 GCA_016648135.1 Agrypnia vestita | reverse complement strand
ATAATCATAATATCACTAGTTCGATAGAAGACATAACTTATTTTGAAGGTTATTTTTGCTTTTAGGCAGCTCTAAGTTGTTTACTCTAAGACAGTTTAAGTTGTTGGATTTTTACTATTTTTTTTTAATTATTTAGAAACAATTAATGTTTAAGGGATGTTTCTGCCTTGTTGGGCCAAAAAATTTTAAATATATAATTTTTCAACAAATTTTAATGTGAAAATTATTAAATATAGAATGTTGATATTTGCTATGTCGACTAAGTGGTCTTTATTGAAAATAAAAATATTTTTTAAAGTTTGAAAAAACGTGGTAGTGGGAAGAGCCACATACGTCGGTGCGCGGGCGATGACATTCTTCGCTTGCGGAAGTCCTAATACCCGGACAGATGATCTGAAGCCAAAAAATGAAACATATTTTTACTATAAGTATAAGTTGAACCAGAATCAAGAAGAAAAATTAGGAAATAAAAAAATAGTGAGTGATCGAAGGGAAGCGCTTATTGATAAGAACAAAAGGCAGAAACCTTCCTTAAGAAACAATTTAATTTGACTTGTATCAATGTGGATTGATTTTTAATGTTCAATATAAGTTACATTCATGATACTCTAATGTTTTACAGAAAATAGATCAGAAATATTGAAAAAAAATGCAAACTTTAATGTCGCTTATCTCCTAAACTATTAATACTTCACCTAAAGTGTAAAGCATATTTTCTATTCAAATTTGAATGAAGAAGACTCCCTGAAGTTTTTGTGCTAGCTATGAGACACTCCACGTGGTGTCTTAGAGAGATTTCACATATTTTTTTGATCTTAAATTGCTAATGTTATGGTACAATTATCTTTATACATATTTTTACCAGAGTCGTGCAGTGAGAACACTGATTAAATATCTATCTGACAGATTATTGTATTACTATCGTGATAGCAATTTTTTTTTTTCGAAATATATGCATAGAAAAAAGTCATGCTTCAAAATTATCACTGCATGCCCATGATTTTTACATATATATGTACTTACGTTAGTAAACTCCTGAAATAATATATATATATATATGTGTAAAGAGATTATGTATACATCAAAAATCATATATTTAAAATAATTTATTTTTATTTTGACATGTAACCTTAGGGGAACTCCATTTTTAAGTTTGTGGTGATGAGGAATAAAAACATTTCATTTATAGCAAACCTTTATTATGTTTCATCATCGTAAATGACAGTCAGTATCCTCGTATATTATTGCCTGATAAAATGTTGACATGAAGTTACTAGAAGCAAAAAAAGTAATGTCCATAATTTTCATATTTTAGTTATTTGCAATTTTATATGTGTAGCTTTTTAAGTATCTCAAAAAATCTCAAATTATTATGTACTCTTAACACTCCAGAAGCAATAACAGCGATTTGTACACTGTGAGAAAGATAAGTACAACATTGACTAATATGCAATCTCTGAATTCATCCAACTTCCAACAAGACGGCCGCAATTCGCGGAATTCAAATCAGCAGTTTGTTTTAAACTGTTAAGATTTATTTAGAGCGTGTTAAATACAACGCAATGAATTCTCAATTTTCACCATTAATTGAGGGGAGGGGTTCTGGATGTCCGTTCAATCCAAATGTACCTAAAAAAGTGCCTGAATAACACAAGCAATTATATTATCATTCATAAATAAATATAAATTTAAATTTGCTGCCATTTAAATTTGCCCTTAATAAGATGTAGGGGCAGACATCACTTGTACATATAAAATACCATAATTTTAATTATTGAATTTAATTTTAAATATTCTGAACCACAAACCACAACATCGAATATTGCTAGGAACAAGAAAAAAATTGTCAATGTACATTTTTTACATACAATTTATATATTAATTTTTTTACCCGATAATTAAGAGATTGAATGTTAATATCTCTACATTACATTGTATTATTTATCATCATCATCATCGTCTTCATCCCCTTGTCCTAGTAGGACCGGGGGGCCCAAAGACTCGATATGCCCAAAGAAATATATTATTTAATAGCTGTAAATCTGATTAGACAAATGATATCAAGGTTCCTCAGCCAAAAGGACGTCGGTGATTATTTCGAACTTTATAGGAGAGCAAAAGAAAGTTGTGTCAGTCTGATTTTGTCAATATTTCTTTCATTATTAAACAATTTCCATATTTGTTTATCCAAAACAAATATGAAAATTGTTTAATAATAAAAGAAACGGAACTTTCTTTTGCTCTCCTGTGAAGTTCAAAATAATCACTAACGCCCTTTTGGCTGTCTACCCTCGATATGAAGTAGCGAATTATCTAAGTATGAAGGCAGTGAGTTTACATTGCCGTTTTATATTTACTTTGCGTTCAACCTGTGGTTTTTCATACCACAATTAATAAACCACCAATCTAGGCCACACACGCACAGAATGCCGCATAAGCGGATTGAGGCACGAGCAGGGTACACGAGCTGTCTATAGGTCATTGCACCGTCAGCAAATCCGACGATTTATCCACACACACAGATATACTTCAAGAAACTTCTTTGTTCACAAATCACATAAAAAGCAGCAACCACCCTATACGGGCATGTCAGTCTCCCAGACCCCCGGCTTAGGACGGAGGCTCTCACCCTTCGAGTATCTATCATTGTCTTTGTAACTGTTTTATCAAGATAATAAAATCATCAAGCATTCTACGACTTTGAAGAATCCCGTCACATGACGGGTGGTGACCCTTAAAAGCAGTTTCTCCAAATCCGTCACGTACATTATCTTCATCCAAAAACCTATGAAATTGTATGAAATAAATAAATTTAATTATAAGTTGAGTAAATTGACTAAAATTGGTGCAAGTTCTCACTTGCGTAAAGTTTTAAAAATTCATCTAATCCGTCTGTATATTGACAGCCGTTGAGGCTTGCGCCGCCGGTTGAGTCATTTTTACATCACTCGTGTCGCCCACAATCACGCTTACTTCCCTGCTCGCCTAAGTGGACTAAGTTTAAAACCCAATTTTGATGTAAAAACAATGGCAACACAACACTTTATTTACAGCATTAGTACATAGTAACATTTGTTGAAAAAATATAATTTTGCAATTGTTTTAATTATTTATTATTATTCAAAAAATTTTTGAAATGGACAATCAAATTTTTGCTGATAGTAGCTTCATTTATATACATATGTATATGTTAAACATAAATGGTTTTTTGTAGTGAAATGTATATGAAATTATTATATTTTTTAACAAATTTAAATGTTATGTTCTTTATTTCTGGTTATGATTGTGGGTTCAAGCACAACCAGCATGTATGTATGTATAGGTTTGGAATAAAATATGTAACACCAACATTACAAATGCTTATATTCGTTATGTGAAATTCTATTGTGTTAAAACAATAATGTAGTAGAAACTCGTTATTTCGAAATTTAAGGGACCCAAAAAAAATTTTGAATTATGTGGAATCCCATTAATTTAAAATTCACGGTAGAAAAAAATCACTATGCGATTGCGAAAATCGCCTAGAATCGTAAAACTCGTGAAAAAGCCATCAATTTTGTGAAACTTGTCGTATTTTTGCATATTTCAACAATTTTGATTTGATGACAAGAATCGTTTTGAAAACGCAATACCTATATATTTATTATTATACTAATACAAAGAACGCCAAATTTATATTACGAAAGTACCAGATATTGACATATTTGTTGTTCCCACTTGTGAAAAAGAATCAAAATATTTTTTTCAATTTTTACAAATTTCAAAAAAAAATTGAATTATGTGAACTAAAATGTATCGATTTATGGCGCAAGGGGCTAAAAATTATTTCGAATCACGAATTATCGGGATTAATCTACTATGAAATTAACATTTTGTGGGTTTGAAAGTTTACAAATTAAGTAAAAAATTTAATTATCGGAGTTTTACTGTATCGCATTTATTTTTCTTGACGGGTGTGTGAAACTGAATTGTTCTGTTAAACTTGTAGACTTCAAGTTGAAGATTCTTTTTAACATGTTCTGTGATGAGAAATTACTTTAAATTAATATTCATTTGCGAGTATCGCAACACAATGGAGTAGGTACCATGACAGTGGGCCCTTTTAAGCCTCAGAATATGTTTGTCAGTAGGAATCTGTAAGATCCGATTGTTTGTCACAATAGTTTGAATGGATAAGAGTTTGATATAAGGGACATTGGAATTGAAATTTTAACATTCAATATCACATTTTAATAAACTACATGAAAATGAGTATTTTTAATATTACCAATTAAATATTTTTTTTATAATATATTATTTTAATTCAATAAAATCAAAATTATTTTGTTTTCACCACTTTAATAATAAAAAGTAACAACACTGTCGAAACATGTTGTTATTTTTTTTATCTATTAAAGTGGTGAAAACAAAATAATTTTGAATTTATTCAATTACATTAAAATGTAAACCTTCTTTCAGAAGAACAACTGTTCTTCAATAATATATTAATTTTATCAAGTATGTTTTTTCAAGTTTTGTGAAGGATTATTTTCCTTTTGGAGTACAATTCAGCATAATCAGCTCAATCAGATAAATGGGTGACAATGCACATCTCTTCAATGTACCTTTTAATTATTGCTATTTTAAAAATCCTTTCAAATTATATTATTTCAGAGAATTCTATTTATCCAGAGCCTTGTGTATTTAAATGCTTGGCAAATGTTAGTATGTACACAATTCAGCATTTTGTATTCTCATCATTATCATCCGCAACTGTGGGGTTTAAAAGCAAACACAACAAAATCCAAGAAAATTTTAATCCACTCATCAAGATTACTAATTTATAATGAGATTTAATAGGAAACATAGCCGTAAATTTATAGAAAACATGATTTTGAAAGGGATAGATACATAAAATCTAGAATTCAGTAAACTTTAAATTAGTAATCCTCTGTGTCTGCATTTAAAACATTTTTTAAATTTTTTGGATATTGCTGCGTTTGCTTTTATACCCCACAACTATTGTACATACATATTTTTTATTTTATATTTAATTTAAGTTAAGTATTTTACATATTTCTGTGAAATTTTGTTTATATTTGATAAACGATTTTTTAAAATTAAATTAGAAGTCACTAGTACCTACTTTTTGAAACTAGAAAACATGAAAATGAAAGCGTGTGTTAAAAATGCATTTAGTTTGACAGTTAACAGAATTTTGATTGAATGCAGAAATAGTGTAATTTAATATATTTTACATTGCGTACCTATATTGAAATGACATTATAGTGATGAAAATCTACCTGATTCAGAACTTTTACGCCAAATGTAAAGCTACCATTTGTAGGAAAATCGAATAGTTTTATCCGCACATTAAAATATATGAGAATACCCCTCAAAGTTGTTTCCTTTAAGTAAATCACATAATAATTCGAAGTATAATAAAAATGTACGGTGGTGCCGATATTTTATGGTTTAAAAAACAATTTTTAGCATTTCAGATTTTTCACTCCTAATGATGATTTATTAATTTAAGGTAATCTTAAATAGATCGAATGGAGTTAATCGTTATTTTTAGAAATATACTAACATATACCTACCAAGTGACACAGTCACAAGTACATATTTATATTGTAAGAATATATAATTTCATACATTTAATTAACAACAAGGACACATTTATGGCATTATTTTTTGCTGAAATTCGTCACCGCAAATCAAAGTACGTTTCTCGTCGACTAATGCGGTATACAGGGTCTCTCGTAGCGCAGCAAAAACTATACACTTGAGTTGTATTGAAGCGAACGAATTTTAATTATTCAATATAAATTACATTTATGATATTCTACTATTTTACAAAAGATAACCCAGAAATGTTGAAAAAAAAAGCTATCTTTGATGTCGCTTATCTCCGTATCTATCGACATTTTACCTAAAGTGTAAAGAATATTTTCTATTCAAAATTGAAATTGAATTTTTTCTATTAGCTACGACACATCCTGAATATTATAGTTCAATGCAGTGTGACTAATTTTTCAAAAAAAATATTTTTTGGTCTGTATTAGTGACGAGAAATACCGTGATTGACATAACGCGACCAGTATAAATTGGCATGCGAGGGAGGGCGTCCCTGTCGCGAAACAAAAGTTGCCAGGGTGTACATTTATTAGAAAATAATTAATATACAGAGTGCCGGTGACTGGTGTCAGAGCCTTTAATAGAAATTTCGTCGGGCAACACTAAATAAACAAACCAGGCGGCTGCTCTATCTAGAGTCCTGTCAAACGGTAATATTGGTCCATTATTTGATTTTTCAGCTTCGCAAAACTTTAATACTTCATTGGCAATAGTTCTTGCACCACCCCGGACTGTTTTGGATGTTTTGGACATAATAATTCAGTGTATATTGGAAATCAAAATGTCACAGTTCACGCACAAATATGAGATTGACCTGAATGACAGGGCGAGGGGTTACCGCCGGGTGCGGGCGGGGCAGGTTGTAGTTCCAAAGTCGCCGCACGCCAATTTACGTTGATTAAGCTCTAACCAGACCCGTTGACAATGATAATCGATTCGATGAACTCTACCAGGTTCCAAAGTTGAGTAGGGTCCCATAATAGTCAGAGTATTTCAGTCTTTCAGGCTATATAATGAAAATGTATCAGTTGTAAAGAAAGTAAAGATGCCCTGTTCAGACATCCTTTACAAGTTTTCTTGTACAGCAGACTCCGGATTATCCTGGGATGGATGGTGAAAATAAATCCTAGATAATCGATTTCATGGTTAATCCTAAAGCAGTGAAAATTTACATTGACTGGTACAAAATTAAAATTACAATTAAATGACTGGTACAAGCGTAAAACGACAGAGTTGTTCCATGTGGCGGTGAATAGAGTCATAATCGCCAATATGAAGATGGCACTATAAGAATAAGTGAAAAATTTTAATAATGCGAAAATTATTTATTTTATTTTTTTTATTTAATATTAGAACTACATTTAAATCTTAATACATTTGTCTATTACAATCTACTTAGATACATTTTATTTTATTGCTTTGCCTCTCCAAAAATGAGACTTGCTCATGTGCTTGGTGAGGGGCTTACACTTTATTAGTTTATTTTGGATTTGGCTTATTTGTTCCTTAGCTATATGTCTTGTTATGCATTGTCAAATTGTATCGATCTAAAGTGTTGGTTTATTTTTTTCTTTAATTGTTGTAAGTCATCGATTTTCTTAATATCTGTAGGTAGGTTATTGAAGTTTTTTATGCCCAAGTATATGTAGTTTTGTTGACACAGTTTGGTATTATATTTTGGGATTTTAAAATTATTTTTGAATCTTAATGATGTGTTTTTTTCAAATTTAGCAGTTATGTTTTCTTTAATTAGTTGTATAATTGACGTTTTTTTGTAAACATTCTCTAATTTTGGAACTTGGAATTTAGAGAAAAGTAATTGTGTAGAGAAGGTTTTTCTTTTTTTTAATATTACTTTTATAATTGATCTTTGGATTACTTTCACTGTGTTTATGATGTTATTATACGCCCCTCCCCATCCAATGATTCCATATTGGAGTAGTGCATGGACAGAAGCGTAATAAACCATTTTTAAATTATCTATGGTTAGTGTGTTACGCAATCTTATGAACATATATATGCATTTCCTTATTCTTTTGACCAACTCGCTAATGTGGATGTGCCATTTTAGGTGTTGGTCTATTATTACACCAAGGTATTTTAGTTCTCTTTTAGATTCTAGGGTTGAGCATTTGTCATTGCAGTTAGTTTTTTTGCAGTTGGTGTCATGTACAATAATTTGTAAATTTGAAGGGATTGTCAGTTTTTTTATTGAAAAAGGAATAAAGTAAGTTTTGTCAGAATTTAAGGAGAGTAAGTTGTTGTCAAACCATAATTTTAGCGTATTTATGTCATTGTTCGCTTGTGTATTAACTGTGTCCCAGTCGCTTCCTTTCGTGATGATCGCAGTATCGTCAGCGTATGATATTATTTTTCCGTTCAGTTTTAGGTTGAAGATGTCGTTAACGTAAATTATAAATAGCAATGGGCCTAGAACTGTCCCCTGGGGTATACCGATGCGCTTATCAAATTTTTTTGCACAAATATTATATACTTTACTAAAAAGGCTAACAAAATATATAATCGAATATAATTTGTTTTGCCCTTCTTGACAAAATCCACTTTGAATGTTTATATACATATTTAATGTTTTCAGCAAAAGTTTCCATTTGACTCCACTTATTCTTCATGGTTTTTTTTTTTAAATTCGAGAATTTTTTTATCATTTACAGTCTAGTTTCATCAACATTTAATATTTGCTTTGGCATAAGATTTACGGCTTCTATAAATGAATGAATTCTCGTGCAGCTAGTTTGTCACTGCTTAATTTTAATTTAATTATTAATTTCTTCTTCTTCAAATGTAGCAAATTTATTTTGTGGTAACATAATTATAATTAATATAAATTAACTTTGTTTAAACCACTTATTTATTGAAAAAAATCAACATGTTTCAAAGCCAATGGCTTCTTCATCAGGAAAACAAAAATAATATTTAAAAATCGAAGTATAGATCAAAAGTTATATATGGAAAATAATAATATAAAGTACCTAATTAATATGAAAATAAATTTAAAAGATAACTATTTGCAAAAAGGACCTGATTATTTATAATATTCAATTTACTATTTACACTCTTTCTTATTTCCAAAATTTCTAATTTATCAAATTGTGATTCTGTATAATTTGTATGTAAAATTTGTAAACCCTTATTAATATCAAAAGAATGACCCGTAGCCAAAAGATGGTTAGCAAATTCAGAATAATTATTACTATTTAAACACCTTAAGTGTTCTTTAATTCTAATTTCAAAATTTCTACACGTTTTTCCTATATAAAAATAATCACAATCATTACAAATTAATTTATAAACACCCGATTTTTTAAAAAAATTATCCTTATCTTTATTATTTAATATGTATTTTTTTAATTTATTATTAGTATAAAAAGCTGGTTGAATAACATTTGAAATATTTTTAACTATTGAATTAGAAATTTCATTATTTATAAATATAATTTTCCTCCAATGTTTATCAGAATCACAAATTGAAGGGTAAACAAAAGATTTAAAAAAAAAAAATTTCTTGTACTTTTTATTTAACATAATATCAATTAATTTTTTATCATAACCATTATTAAACGCGATCTGTTTAATAATTTTTAATTCAATATTAAAATTATCAACAGATAATGGAATATTAATTAATCTATTTAACATTGAATGAAAAGTTGTCAATTTTTGAGAATATGGATGGTTAGAAGAATTGTGTATAACTATATCTGTATATGTATCTTTACGAAATATGTTAAAATCAATTTTATTATTAACAATTGAAATATTCAAATCCAAAAAATTTATGCTAGAATTTTGTATTTCTATGGTAAATTGAATCTTTTTATGAAAGTTTATTTAAGAAATTAAGAAAAATTTTTAGTTGTCTTTCAGTACCAGTCCATATACATAAAATGTCATCAACATATCTTTTCCAAAAAAATACATATTTTAATAACAAAGCAGAACTATTAAAAATTCTTTTCTCTAAATTATTTAAAAATATATCAGCCACTAAAGGACTTATACTAGAACCCATTGCTAAACCCTCATTTTGTTTAAAAATAATATTATCAAATTGAAAGTAATTTTGATTTAAAACAACGTTAAAAAGTCTATTCAAATCATTAGACAAATCTTTACAAATATTTGAAGAATTTAATAATTCATTAATAATAATTTTACTTTCTTCGATTGGAACACTAGGAAACAAATTTACAACATCAAATGAAACTAAAAATGAATTATTTGGAATATTCAATACTTTTAAATGGTCAACCAATTCAAGAGAATTTTTAATGGTATATAAAGGCTTAAAAATATTACTTTCAACAATTATTTTGTTTAATATAGCTGATAATTTACTACTAGGTGCATTACAATTAGATACAACTGGTCTAATAGGTCGATCAATTTTATGAATTTTTAATAGACTATATAATTTAGGAATTTGTGGATTTTTTAACATTAATCTATTTTTTATAAACAATTCAGCAATAGTTTCACTTTTACAAGTTTTTTAAATATCTTTTATTTTTTCTTGACATTTATTAATAGGATTTTTTTCCACTCTTTTTTTCATAAAGATATACAGATATAGTTAGTTATACACAATTCTTCTAACCATCCATATTCTCAAAAATTGACAACTTTTCATTCAATGTTAAATAGATTAATTAATATTCCATTATCTGTTGATAATTTTAATATTGAATTAAAAATTATTAAACAGATCGCGTTTAATAATGGTTATGATAAAAAATTAATTGATATTATGTTAAATAAAAAGTACAAGAAAAATTTTTTTTAAATCTTTTGTTTACCCTTCAATTTGTGATTCTGATAAACATTGGAGGAAAATTATATTTATAAATAATGAAATTTCTAATTCAATAGTTAAAAATATTTCAAATGTTATTCAACCAGCTTTTTATACTAATAATAAATTAAAAAAATACATATTAAATAATAAAGATAAGGATAATTTTTTAAAAAAATCGGGTGTTTATAAATTAATTTGTAATGATTGTGATTATTTTTATATAGGAAAAACGTGTAGAAATTTTGAAATTAGAATTAAAGAACACTTAAGGTGTTTAAATAGTAATAATTATTCTGAATTTGCTAACCATCTTTTGGCTACGGGTCATTCTTTTGATATTAATAAGGGTTTACAAATTTTACATACAAATTATACAGAATCACAATTTGATAAATTAGAAATTTTGGAAATAAGAAAGAGTGTAAATAGTAAATTGAATATTATAAATAATCAGGTCCTTTTTGCAAATAGTTATCTTTTAAATTTATTTTCATATTAATTAGGTACTTTATATTATTATTTTCCATATATAACTTTTGATCTATACTTCGATTTTTAAATATTATTTTTGTTTTCCTGATGAAGAAGCCATTGGCTTTGAAACATGTTGATTTTTTTCAATAAATAAGTGGTTTAAACAAAGTTAATTTATATTAATTATAATTATTAATTGTCTGAGTGTAATATAGGAAATCTTTTTATCGAATGCTGTACTTCTTTTTAAACCACATTTACCATCCAGAAGACGCTCTAAAATGACCCTGTAACTTTAACTTATAAAATATTTAGCTTTAGATGTGCAAATAAAATAAAAACTGTGGCAATCCTGTTAGTTGACAGTAGTAACACGCAAGTAACACTGCTGTCACAAATTGTATATTGATGTCTATTTTGTAAAGAAGTGACAATGACAACTGATCATGATGCATCTGAACCTCAAAATGCAAAACCCTCAAAACAAACTAAATAATAAACATTCTGCTTGAATGTTATGGCATTTACTTTGTGAAAATCCATTTTAACAATTATGAGTAGTTATTTATTTTTGAGTATAACATATGTTTTGGAAACCTCAATTTTCTTCTTATTATATATAGAAAATAACCACGCATTCAACAATACAAATACATATACACGTCCTGCATAAACCGACATACGGTCTAAAATAAAATAATTTGAAATTCTTAAAAAAATTAATACAAAAAATAACATCAATAATCAAATACAACCCTTTCACTTTACCCCCTTCTCACCACCAAGACACCCTTTCACTTCCATTGAACCCATACACCAGACACTCACTCCCACACACTTCAGTCTCAACTCACCTTTGGAAGGAAACGGAGGTTTTCGAAACATGTGTTATACTCAAATATAAATTAGTGAAAAAAAAAAGCATTTTATTCATAATTGTTATTCATGGTCAATTTAAAGTAAAAAAATCCTGTCACAATTGATCGTGAACACTTATCAAGAAAATAAATCACTACTACAGATACATTTATAATATCTTCTAAACGACAAATAAATAAAATGTTTTGAAACGTCATTTTTCAGACACAAGGACAGACAGCTGATGTGTTTGACCTATATGAACAATGTGGAACATTTTTGTTTTTAAAAATATTTGTGTTTGCAGAACCTGTTGGTAAATTTATTCATTCATAATTCGGAGAACAATGAATGGCACACAAGTGCCTATAAATTATTTAACCACATTTACCAATCATTGTTACAATTGAACATCAATCACAGACACAATCTTGGTTTACCTCATTACTAGTCTGTGTAGTGATGGAAACTTATGTGCAGATCGCCCCATCAGATTGAATGCGTTATGGAACGGTTTCAAATTCCTAATGCCAGGACTCCATTCGACGGCATTGTCCTTCGGCAGACAGATTTCATAAAAAAGTGTGAAAGGTCCTATATTTCCATATAATAATTTGCTTTTCATTTTTTGATTTTTAATGCAATTTTACTAAACATATTTTCCCTCTTGATTGAACAACTTAAATAAATGTGTCATAATTTTACTAGTTATTTCATAAATAAAATTAATGTGTGAGTTGCTTTTAAAAAATCTTATTTGCAGTCCACCAAAGATTAGGTTAGGTTATAATATATTCATATGGTATGAGGATGGATCTAGCTCACTAGCAATATGAAAAAAAACTTAATAAAATGCGGAAGTTTATTATGACAAAATAGGATATACACCACACAACATACATGCGCTTTGAGTTGTAGATTAAAAATAATTGTAGATTAATATTTTTAATAAAGCTGTACGGATATCACATATACCAATAACAATTGTTAAAAAAAATTTGTATGTATTGTTTTTTGTTATAAATTGTTATAAATTTTAATCAGGAACAAAATGCAGAAGAAAGTACAAAGAATAAATAGCTACAGAGCGTGATTAAGATCGTAAAAAATTAATAAAACTTACAATGTGGGATGAAATTTATATAAATATATATTTTATACATTTAGTAAGAAAATACCCGTTAACAGCAGTTCTCGGTGATTTACTAACAAATTAATATAAATTAGATATAATTAAGACAGTGGACATTTATTTGGCTTCATCCAAAATACATAGTTCAATTGGAATTGTATTTAAAAAAAAATTATCCACATCTCTTGAAGATATTTTAAGAAATCATTTATAAACAAGAGACAAGTGATTATATCGGTACCGATTGCATCAATAATTAATCAGCCGATTGTGAATGGTTCCAAATATTTGATACGGTCTTTATTTTTAATAAGTAAATATGGCTGTAAAAGTAATATAAATATGTATACGGTTGTAAACGTAATATTTATATTATTAAATTAATGAGTACGAACATCACACAAGAGTATATTAGAAAATGTTTTTGACACATTGTTTTACCTGAAGAAGTATATTTTGAGATTTTGTTGTATTATGAAGTTTTAATTTTTTTATTGCAATTTGGAATTTTTTCGAAGTGCTTTAAGTAAAGCACTTCTTTTCTACAATCTTACATACCTATATAACAAATTTCTTTACTTGACAAGATTTCACATAGTTGTCCAGACTTCAGGGCTTGAAGAAAAATTTTGACCAGAGATAAGTGACTTTGAGATAGGTATGTTAGAGTTAATTACTATCTGTTAGAGTTAATAGTTTCTCTGGTTTCTCACATCGAGGATTGCCGGTGAAGTCACAATACATCTATGCAGTGAAAAGCTCCCTTTTACTGCTTTTCTGCTTTGGCTAAAACAAATAGATACATAATTTAATATCCTTTATCTGGCCATACATTGAATATAGGCCACATTGGCCTCTACTCTTCTGACTCTCCCAGACCAGAATTGTTCTTCATAACTCACTACTACAAATTCCTCTCTTGTCGGGAGATTTTGCAGAGATCTGCGGCTTCTTGCTGTGTCAGTACTTTGTCATTGATATGTTTTAAAACATTGATCTATTCTTCTGTCAATATATGGCTTATAAGGTTTCTTCCCTTCTTTTTTGCGAAAAAATTAGTTAGAAATGTCATCAGAACATCTTTAAAAAAATGGACCATGGTTGAACTTGAAGTATGATTTTTTTATTTTGTGTTCCGTCTCGACGCCTGGAATCCATTATGAGAGAACGAAACAGCAGCCTGCTGTTTGCATTTGCACGCGTCTAGACACGCCAACTTTTGTTGTGATTTTTTTTGTGTTTCTATTGCAATCTACCCCCTTAATTTTTGATCCCTAGGTTAACAAACATTAGACTATACAAATTTTTAACATAGTGCGACAGGACGTTGATATTTTAGTGTAAATCCCGTGAATTTCGTCAAACGATTTGTTAACAAGATGGCGGACGAGCAAGCTCCTTCGCCGGTATCCTCGAATGACGGATCTTCTTTCGAAGAACCGAGTCGAAAGAGACGCCGCGTAGCATACGACCCGCGTGTAGACCACCTGCTAAAACAGGTGACTGCTCTGACGGAGGCCTTGTTAGCGGGCGGCGCGGCTCCTGCATCAACAACGCCGCCAACGCCGGAGAAGGAGCCGCCAGTACCGAGAGCGGACCCGAAGCGGATCGAACAGATCTCGAAGTTGCAACACTTCGATTCCGACGAGTGGTCAGGCGTTCGCTATGCGGAAACGCAGAGAACCTACGCGGCGACTCCCACATTTGTGGAATTGTCGGTGAACGACGACTTGAGAAGGATCGATAACGCGCCGACCCATACTGGCTTGCTGGAAAGATCGCTCGCCGCGCTTTCAAACGCCTTGCTCGCCCAGAGGGAGACCCTGAGAGACGGGATGCAATCGCTGGTGAATTGGGCATCCGAACCCGGCACGGATCTGTCCGCTTCGGCTCTCTTCGAGCGGATTCAGTCGATGTTCACCAGCGATGCTCCGTACAATAAGGTTTCGGACGACATCCTGCAGATTGTGTGCGGCAGACGGGCAGAGTGTATACTGAACCGGCGAAAGGCCATATTGGAGGGCTTCAAAGACCCTTTCGTGCGAGAAGGTGCGGCCAAAATCCCTCCAAGCTCGGGATACTTGTTCAATAGGGAAGAGCTATCGGCGTATATCCTAAAGAACGGGGGCCAGGAGAAGGTGATGGTCTCGCCCGCAACCCGAAACCTGGCCCAACCGTCAACATCTCAGCCCCAGCCGTCAACTTCTCGTCGAGCTCCGAACCAGGGATACCTCCAGTCCCGTAAGCCCTTTCTGCCGGAGCCGAGGAACAGGGAGCGAGGCCCAGGGAACCCGAACAGGAGACCTATCCGGAAGGCAGACCACGGCCGAAAACCCGCTGGTGACCGTAGCCGTAGAGGTAGAAGATGACGCGAGGCTGAACAACCAGTTCTGGGGAGGACGCTTGAGGAGGTTCCAAAGCACGTGGAAGGAGTTCGGGGCACCACCTATAGTGCTGAGAATCCTCAAGGGCGCGAGAATCCCCTTTGTGGCCAAACCTCCGTGAGTCTTCCCCACCAGGCAGCTGTTGAGCAGCTTCAGCACGAAGGAGTCTCGAGACATGTCGAGTCACATTCAGGCCCTGAAGATGTCAGGCGTGCTGGAAAGAGCAGATCATTCTCCGAGCTTCATCTCAAATCTGTTTTTAACTCCGAAGTCGGACAACTCCCTAAGGCCGATATTCAACCTGAAGGCGTTGAATGCCTTTGTGGAGGCGAAACCCTTCAAGCTGTTCAACCACTTTCGGGTCCCAGACTTCCTCCAGCCCAAAGATTGGTTGGTGAAAATCGACCTAACCCAGGCATACCTTCACCTACCTATAGCGGAATCGCACCGAAAGTTCCTGAGACTATACTACCAAGGGGAACTTCTCCAGATGACCTGCCTGCCCTTTGGCCTGTCATCAGCCCCGAGAATGTTCGCAACGCTGTCAAACTGGCTAGCGGGACTCTTGCGGAAGAGAGGAATAAGGACCGTAGTCTACCTGGACGACTTCCTTCTGGCCAATCAGTCAAGGGACCTGCTAGCGATCCAGGCAGTAGAGACGGTCAATCTGTTCCAGCATCTGGGTTGGTGCATCAACCGCGACAAGTGTGTCCTTATACCTACCCAAAAGCTGGAGTTTCTGGGCATAACTTGGGACACCGAAGCCAACCAGAAATCCCTCTCGGACCGCAAGTGCTCTGGCCTTCGCCAAGTACTGCGCCGCCCGATCGAGGACGGCAGTTGCTCCCCCAAGCAGGTTCTAGGCCTCTTGGGAAGCCAACCTGAAATCCCTCTCGGACCGCAAGTGCTCTGGCCTTCGCCAAGTACTGCGCCGCCCGATCGAGGCCGGCAGTTGCTCCCCCAAGCAGGTTCTAGGCCTCTTGGGGAGACTCAACTTCGCAAAATTCGCCACCCCTCGGGGTCGTTTGCATTGCCGAAGACTGCAGAGATTCAGACGCCAGCTGCAGAGGCACGAGCCATCCAGACAAGTGGAGCTTCCTGCCGCGGTTCGGCAAGACCTAGAGTGGTGGTTGGAGGCCGTAGGGGAGTCCTGCCCAATCCACGAAGCCCCCTTCTCCCACTTCCTGACTACAGACGCAGCGGACGCAGGTTGGGGCGGCCAGGTGGACGACAAGACGATATCAGGCCAGTGGACCCCAGAGCAGATGCGGTGGCATTCCAACCAGAAAGAAGCCTTCGCTGTTTACGCAGTGATCAGGATCACGCTTACCTGCTAAGAGGAACGAAGACCCTACTGCAGACAGACAACAAGACAGTAGTGGCTTACATCAACAAGGAGGGGGGGACAAGATCATTGGGCCTTCTGAAGATAACTCGAGACCTCCTAGAGTTTATCAACCAGCAGGAAATATCTCTGACAGCGCAGTACATTCCAGGGAGATACAACGGGATTGCGGACCGACTCTCTCGGGGGACACCACTCCCGGAATGGCACCTCCTGGACCCAGCGACAGAGGAAATATTCCGAATATGGGGACGTCCTCAGATCGACCTCTTCGCATCGGCCACCGCCCATGTGGTGCAAAACTACGTGTCGCTAGACTCAACCAATTGCTCGGCCTCCTATCTCAACGCATTCAGTCAGCATTGGGATTACGAGCTGGCCTGGGTATTTCCGCCGCCGAATCTCGTCCCAAGAGTACTGGCGCATTTGAACCTGGCAAGAGGCACCTTTCTCCTAGTTGTGCCAAGATGGGAGAAGACATTCTAGAGGGCCGATCTCAAACAACGAGCAAAGGGAGGGCCAATAAGCGTAAGAGATCTGAAGAGCGTCCTGATCAATACGTCGACAGGGTTTCCCCCACCGAGGGTGTCGGACCTCCAACTGGAAGTTTGGAGAATAGCAGTGGGTGGGAACAGGCTATAGCGGATTGGAGCCAGGAGGAACAGCAGCTGTTCAGATCTGGCTGGAGAGGCTCAACGCTGAACACCTACAAGCCGGCCTGGGATAGGTGGCAGCGATGGTGTACCACGCATTCTGTCCAACCTCATAACCCTCCCCCTGCAACAGTGGCAAGATATCTGGCCAACCTGTTCATCCACGAAGGGCTAGCCCCTCGAACAATATTGGTCCACAAATCGGCAATCGTATCCTTCTGTGGCCCAGCTCTTGATGCAGATAAGATTAGCTCGAACTTCCTCGTCAGGCACGTCCTTAAAGCCATCTCGGTTTCTGGTGGATGCACTGAGAGACCCCCGATCTGGAACCCCCGAGTAGTGGTGGAGTGGCTACGTGAAAACCCGCCAAGGGACAGCCGGTATGACGTGTCAAGGAGGACGGCCATACTACTCATCATGGCATCTGGGCGAAGAGTCCAAGATCTGACACTTCTCAGAGTCACCCCGGACCGATTGATCGACAAAGGAGACTCCATCACGCTTGGCCAGCCTTT
>JADDOH010000703.1:0-17464 GCA_016648135.1 Agrypnia vestita | reverse complement strand
AGACTATCAGAGAATTTAATGTACTGGACGTTAGACAGCTGTTCGTTAAGTCTACCCTCATCTTCTACATCAAAAACACAAACCACCTAACAGCAACCAGTAACTCGCATTCACATAATACTAGACAAGCATTACGAAACCTTGACGAAATACCAAAAAATAAGACAACACATGGACAGAAAAATTACTCATACATAGGGCCTAAAATATTTAACATATTTAAAACAGACTTCCCGGAAATCAGATTATAATCAATTATAAAAAAAAAAGCTTAGCAAAAATCATAAGCGACTTTACATCCAAAGGATTAGAACAGGCAACTGAAAACCCTTTACTTACTGTAATTGCGTTAATAATGTTCTTAATAAAAAAGATTACCTGATATAAATTAATTAATTAAGGAAAATAAAAAAATAATCTTAAACAAAAATTTAACCCTTTTTACATTAAACAATTATTCTACACATATTTACACTTGGACTTATGACTAACTCAACTTTCACTAACATTCCACTTGATACTCTATAGATACATAATAACTACCTTATGAAAATAATTACTACTGACGAACTCGAAAAAAAATTATAATTGTGTGCTATAACGCCACTCTGGGACAGGCGTAGCCTAGTAGAGTGGCATAATCCACAAATTAAACAAAACAAAAAAATGTGTAAATTATCTTATGTTTTATCTTATGTTTCTTTGTGAAAGTTAGGATTAAGTATCTAATTTGTAAACAAGGCTTTTTAAATACATAAATAATAAAATAAATATAATAGTAGTATATGATAGATATATCATATGTTATATAATAGAGCTATATTATCGAATATATAGATATATAATATAATATCAATATATATAGAATATATATAATATAGATAGGTATATAGATATATAATATATATTATAATGCTATAGAAAGAAACTCGTGTTTCCCTATCCGCCAAGTTTTCTCCACAACCAGCCACAACCACCCACCGGTGGTTACCGTGGTGGATAGCCCTTGGTGTCACATCTAAAATATGCGAGTTTGGTGGGAGTGGCTGTGCGTGGGTGGGAGTGGGTGACGAAAAAGCTAGAAAGCTAGCACATTGTTTTATTATGGGAAGGCCGCAAATGCTTCAGATTGCTTCAAAATAGGCGCGCCGACTGTCTCGATGAGTCTAGAAGGTTCCGGTAAAACATGCTCTAGAAAGTTCTGGAAGGAGAAGGTTCTAGAAAATTCCCGAAAGTTCTATAAGGTTCTAAACTGTGTGCCGGAATGTGTCGGCGTGTCTAGAAGGTTCCTGTACATTCGATAAATTTTTTGAAAGTTCTTGAAGGAGAATGTTCTAGAAGGTTCGCGAAAGTTCTATGACGATCCAAACAGTGTACTAAAAATCTACGCGTGCGAAGCCGCGCGGGCACAGCTAGTGTAACATAACGTTCCAGAACAGACGTGTAAAACAGGTGAACAGTTTCAAATACCTTGCTGTAAAAACATCTCAGGACGGAAAGCAAGAAAGTGAATTGGATAGGAATCGCAAACCAGATAGCTCGATCCTTGTATTATCCCGTACTTGGAAAAGTGGAGCTCAGTCAGCGAGCAATATTGGGAGTGTACAAATCAGTTTTCAGGCCAACCCTAGTGTACGGCCTCGTATGCACTGGATCTTGAACGAAAGAACCCGCTCAAGGCTACAGGCCGCCGAGATGGGATTTCTACGAGGAATAGTAGGAGGGACACAATCAGAAATACTCAAATAAGAGAATATCTCGAAGTAGAACCCTTATTGACGTTTATCGAGAAATCACAGTCAAGGTGGCTGCCGGCAGACAGACTGCCAAAGCGGATATTCCAGGCAAGACCAGAAGGCCGAAGACGTACTAGGAAAAGCCGACGAAAACAGTTGGAGGACCGCCGCGAAACGAGGTTACGACTAAATTGTGACATGGAGAGCGAAGACAGGAAAAGTTGAAACCTTTTAGCGGTACAGGGATCCCGACCCAATAGGATAAGGGGTAGAAGAAGATGAAGGAATTTATTATAAAAAACACAGCATCCCTATAAAAGTGTCAAGAAGAACGAAATCGGCTCGTGTTGCTAGATAGGAATCACAAGTTCTATAATTTACTGCTGACACGACAGACGCTTGCTGAGAAGGAACCAAATAATTTCAATACGGCTTCGTGGAGACTGAGAGTAAAATGTACTTCATAATGGAGAAGTTACATAGTGCTTATAATGTAATACATTTAAATTTAAAAAATACCAAAACTAATTAATTGGTAAAATTTTGTTGAAATCTGTCAATAAATAAGAGAGAAAAACAATATTAAAGTTAGTTTATTTTAGCGCGGAATGATTGACCTCCGACTCGCCTGTCTGTGACGTCACGCGTCCGCATAGCCGGGCGCCGGAGCACGAGCCGAGTTGTACGCCGAGTACAAAAGGTGACGTCACGCGACTCCACCGGACGGAACAACATTATTCGTACAAAACGCAAAGTTAAACTACAACTTTGTTAGTTTTTGAGATTATTATCTTAGTTTTTCTTTCAGACTTTTGTTCGATTTTACTCAAATTTTCATTTTCATTCATTGAAAAAAAGGAAACTTCTTTATTTCTAAATAAAATGTAAAACAGAAAAAAATAAAATAATCAATTGAAATATACTTTGTTTTAACCACTTATTTATTGAAAATATCAACATGTTACGGGGCCTCTTCTTCAAGACAATATACAAACAATTGAACATGACAAACTAATTGAATATTCTGCTGCTTTTAAAACGGCCTTCACTGTACCCTAAATGTTACATGCAATTTTTTTCTTCGTGTTCTTCTTGACACAGAAATCGAACCATTTTCTATTTTTGCAATAATTGTTTTCTCTTTATTAATTCTAAATTTTTGGCCTTTGAGTAATATTGTGGAAACGTGTAAGTGAAGATAATTTTTATTTTTTCTTTATACCTAATAGAATCTTGATTATTATGTTATCCATTTGGTTGTGTTCCAAAAATAAAATACAATCGCACACATGAATAATAGTGCAGAACTGAACCAAACTTTTTTGGTTGCAATTTGGCAACCCTGAAGAAAATATGTATAGTGATTTCACAAATGGAAACGATGTTATTATTTAAAAGCTTTGCAAAATAATGGAACCTTCCCCCCATAAACCACTTTTTAACTAAAGCTTTAACCCGGGTAACACCGGGTACGGACTGCTAGTATTCTGTGAAATATTTGAGTATTATTAAAATAACTTATATTGAATATTAAAAAATCATTCGCTTTTCCAACAGTCGAATAAAATGATTAAAACCTTGCAGAAACTACAACCAAAATATTTTAGTTTTACAAACATTTTAACAAAAAAAAAAGTTAATTGGTTATCAACAAAATTATTTTTAATTAATTATTCAAATATTTAACAGCAAAATTATTGCTTCAAATATTAAAAATATTTATTTCGAACTGCTGTCTACTCACAGATTAAAGATAAACCACGCCTTGTTAAACTTCACACAAAAACAAAAAATCTCGTAAAACAAATTAATTATTTTTTAGTTCTGTTTGTAAACCAAATGCACGTTGGAACCAATTTTATCAATCACTTCGCGACAGGTTAACTGATAACTGCACAATGCGGGGCACTATCAGGTGGAACCGACGCGTTATCAGTTAAGGAGGTGGTTCAAATTTTTATGACGTCAAACTTTCGGTATGAAAAAAAACAGAGACCTACAATAGCACCCCTAGAACCATGCATGCCAGGAAAATCATACTCACATTAGTCAATCTAATATAAATACCAATAATAATAATTTTGTTGTCCGTAACTTCATGTAACGTCCGTAATTTTTTTATAAAAACCTTTGTCTTCTTTTTTCTTTCTTTTTCCTTTAAAAAAAAAACCTATTCTTTAGGAACCGACATTTAAAAGTTCCGCCATTTTTTATGGGTTACAGTTAGTAAATATAATATTTCGTTGTCTGTCTGTTTGTCTGGTGGTCCGCAAGTTTGTAAAACGTCCGTAAAACTTGCTGCTGGACACGTAATCAGCGCGCAGCTCAAGCAACACGCAAATGTCGAAATCACACTGCCTTGACATTTTTATATTATTATATTTATTTTAGGTTTAAGCGAATACTCAAATTGTAAAATAACAAATGGCTTTATATTGATGAATTTTCAGCTTCAAAATCCTGCAATTATTATGTCCCATAATTTTTCACGGGTATACGGCTAGTATCTTAAACAATTCACCAAGAATAGATATCGCGGCAAAAGATTTTTAAAAAAAGGTTTATATTACAATAAATCAGACTTTTATTTAAGAGTCTGTCTAAACTGATATTAGAGTTTAATTCAGTTGTTTGGAGCTCTCATTATAATGTTCGTATGAATAAATAAGAGTCCAAAAAAAATTGTTTCGATTAGAATTTAATTCAGTTGTTTGGAGCTCCCCTTATGCTATTCGTATGACTAATTTAGAGGGTCCAAAATAAATTTATTTGATTAAAGTTAAATTAAAATTCAGGTCTAGTCATGATATTTTAACCGGTGACACACTTACCGTTATTTGATACGATACAATCAGACACAAATCTCAAATAACTGTACCGAAAATAAATGGTTAAAATAACGATTTAACCGTCATAATTCAGGTCTACGTTGAATTATTATAAAAATGATTTTTGTTTGAAAAGTAATAATGAGATATTGAGGAGCTGACACTTGGAGCCATCTAGCGGCAGACAGCGAAACTAAACGCGCCGACGCGCAGCGCAGTACGCTCTCCTCAATTCTCTACTGACGCTGCAGACAATAGGTGTTGTGAGACGATTGAAGTACTTTACCCACTTCTCCTTTTTCGGGTATCTTTGCAATCCTTATTTGTGGACAAGAAATACAGCAGTTTCGTATATATTAGATCCTTACATATGAAATTGGCGTTTAGTATGGGAGGAACATAAAGCCACTTTTTTTTATTATAATATATTTATTTAATCAAAGTATGCGCCATTGCTATCTATGCACTTTTGCCATCTCATAGGTAGTTCATCGATCCCTTTACTAAAAAAACCATTCGGACGGGAATCAATAAAATCTTTGAAGGCGGTTTGGACTGCCCCATCGGAGTTGAATTTTTTCCTTTGCAAGAAGTTATCCAAATTTCGAAAAAAATGGTAATCCGTTGGGGCAAGGTCCGGAGAGTACGGTGGATGTCTTAGACATTCCAATTGAAGCTCCTCTAATTTGGTAGCCGTCTGTTGTGCAGTGTGTTGTCTAGCGTTATCATGAAGCAGCAGTGGCCTAGAGCGATTAACCAGCCTCGGTTGTTTAGCAGCTAGCTTTTCCATCATGGTTTGCAGTTGCTGACAATAGACATCTGCCGTAATCGTCTGGCCAGATTTAAGAAAGCTGTAGTGAACGACACCAGCACTAGTCCACCAAACGCTCACAAGTAACTTTTTTGGAGTCAATTTTCGCTTGGGGCATGGTTTGGCTGGTTCGGCAGGGTTCAGCCATTGCGATGAGCGCTTCCGATTATCGTACAGGATCCACTTTTCATCACAGGTAATGATTCGATTTAAAATCCCTTCATTATTGTGCCGGTTGAGTAATGCAACGCAGCAGTCAACGCGCGTTTGTTGATTTGCTTCACTCAATTCGTGAGGTACCCACCTTTCAAGCTTTTTCACCTTACCAATTTGCTTCAAGTGGATTAAAACAGTTTTTATCACTAACACCGCAGCCTGCAGCTAACTCGGATGTGGTTTGCGATGGATCCGCTTCCACAATAGCCTTCAATTCTTCATTATCAACTTTGGTCTCCGGCCGTCCACGGGGCTTATTCTGCAGGTCGAAATTTCCAGAACGAAAACGTTGGAACCAAAAACGCACTGTGTTTTCTTTTGCGGCACCGTCGCCATACACATCATTAATCCTTCGAGCCGTTTCTGCAGCACTGGTGCCACGGTGGAACTCGTACTCGTAAATAACGCGATATTTCAAGTTTTTCATTTTGTAAACTGAGTGACGCAAAGAAAAAAACAATTGAGGAAATAACAAATGAATTATAATTTTCAAAACACAAATACATGAGTAAATAATAGCTGTATAAATTTGGATTTGGAATTCCTAACCAAAGAGAAGATATTTGAGATCAAATTTGCCAGTACGGCAAAACGCCAATTTCATATGTAAGGACCTAATATATTACTTTCCTACACAACCATTCCGCTGCGCAGAAGCGAACTAGCCTTAGATAGAGCCTTTCACACTATAATACCAACTTCCGTCAAAACTCTTTTATATATCACTCATCTAATTTGTTCAACATTCGGCGACTTGGATTGCTTGAGTTTATCAATCTATAAATTTAAAACTCTTGGATATTCACCACAGTCACCGCACCTTCTTTCTCTTTTTTTTAGTTTATCTTCTTTCTTTCGGTCAGACCTTGTATATGTAAATGCAGGTGTATTGACCAGAAATCTTCATGCTATATTTTCTTTGCTCTTCTTTTTCTTCTTACCTCTTCCCATTTTTACAAAGTAGGTTTGTCTTTTCTTCCCTTTTACCTTTAACTCTTTGACTCTCATGGTTTGTTCTTAACTTAAACCTTTCATTTTTTTGTATAACTTAAATTATTGTTGCTATATGTTGATACATAACATGTTGATTCTGTGGAAACTTGTAAGATGGTCTCCATATTATTTAAATTCATGTGTAATCTGATTTTATTTTTACTGTTAGTTTCCCTAAATAAATAATCTTAAATCTACAATATGTAATGTTTGGGCGGTTACTTGTTAGTATCCATCAACATCACTTAAAAACTAACACAGAAATGAAGTCACAAATTCGTCGAAATCCCCAAAACACGAGAAATCTGAACCGGGAATATTTTACGTAACAAAATTGATAATCTCTTAAAGAATTTAGTTATATTAGCTCTAAAATCCTTCTTAGGGATAGAATCCTTATTCTTTAAAGTGTTTTTGTTTTCATTATAAATTTTCATGAAAGAAATATGTTAATAAAAATATGAAAATATTTTTAATATGTAAATTAATGATATCAACTGAACGGTAAATACGCAGTTAACGGAGGGAGGATTAGCCATCCAGAGGTAATTAATATCTAGTAGCCCTTTATGAAGCCTTAATAATGGACGAAGGCTGGATCGTGTTTTACAAGGAATTGTTTTAAATATCAAAATTTATTATTTAAGAGGGTATAAAAGCTAAGGCATAAATACCCCACTGCGGTGTTTCTGAAATAAATACAAAAACTGGTCTCTATTCCAGGAAATTCTCTAGAATCTAGGTAGCCATATTTCCTATAAAATCTTGAATTCAATACATTCTAAATTAATAATCCTGCATGCAAAACTTTTGCCATTTTTAATTTGCTCACCTTTATACCTGTTATAAAAAAGTTAACATTGACGAGAAATGACTGAATTTAAAATATTAAATTGTGAAGATCAAAAAAGTAGAGTAAATTTAATTTTCTTATGACAGGAAGGGTTGATAAAGATAAACAAGTGATTAATATGCCCTATGCCCTATATTCTCTTTCCAAGCATAAGCATAAGCATAACTCTTATGCTTATGCTCAAGCATAAGCATAAGAGTTACTCTCTTTTTGGAGAAGTACAGAGATAATATTTATGCATCCTAATAGTTTTAATAGACCAAAAAAAAACAATTGTAATAAAACTGTTTGTAGTAGTAAATAAATAAAAAAACTCATTTATTTATCTCCCTTCAACCCTTTATGTTAAAATCATTATAACTCCTTTCCTTTTGGTTTTTGCAACTTCGTAGTTAATATTCAAGCATTTCCACTTAATCTTTACTTAAGATTATAAATTTTAGATTATTATAATAATCACTTCCTAAACAAACATAATTTAGCCAATGCACGTATGATAAGATGTATGAGGACAGAGGTGTGTGTGTCATGACGAAGAATATAGGCGCTATCCTTTCTGCTTTAACGCGTAGAAAAATCATGATAGAAAATTAGCAACTCAGTCGGAGATAATAAAGGCTTAGATAGTGTTACTGCCGACTCGGCGATATATTTCCAAATCAGAGAAGGTCGTTTCAGAGCCATATAATAAAAATCAACTAAAACCTAAAAGGAAAAAAATTGACCGAGTCTTACAGTAGTCGCAAACAGGGAATGCACCGAGTCGGGATTGCCCTTTCGGGATCCCTCGAGATTAGAATTTCCAATCCCGCGGGATTCCTAGGGATCGGGATCCCGAATGTTTTTGTGTTTTTTGTTTTGTTTATAGAGCTGAAGAACAATTAAAGACAACGCCTTGTATTTTTATATCAGCAATTTTAATAAAATGTTCATTTTTAATCATTGCATTAAAGTTTTGTAGACGTTTTTCCAAGCATCAATTAGTCAATGTAGTAGAGTTAGTAGTAGTTTTTATTACTATGTTAGGTTGATAAAATAAGCAAATATTATTCAAAGCAATTTTCATTATTTGAATGTGACATGAACATAATTTTTAAGTACTTACTAAAAGCTCTACAGACATGCACAATTAAAAACATATCAATCCCGATAATCCCGCCCGATTTTTTGGTTCGGGATTGATCTCGTAAAATGCCTCGAGATCTCGCGGGATCGGGATTGCATTCCCTAGTCGCAAATGGTGTGTGACATCTTTTCTCAGTAAAGCTTCGTTCGCTTCTCAGTAAAGATGTTACGTCAAAAATTTCAAAATAACTTATTTATTCATACTCTCAGAGAAAACCTTAAAATCATGTGAAAAAACCTAGAAAAGTGGTTTCGAACCAAAAAGATAGGTAGCTACCATTAAACATACATGTGAATATATTATATGGCATAAAAAATCCTTATATTGAAAAAAAAATTGACAAATGAACAGCTGATTTTATTTATTTTTTTCTTTAACAGGTATTATAAAATCGCTTAATTTAGGATAAATTTCTTATATAACCAATTTTTTTGTCAGAACCAATACAATATATTACGTTGTACATTAAATTTGTCGAATAGTTTTTTTATAAGCCAAAGTTATCCAGAGATACTAGAAATCTAAATTCAACATAACCCTAACTTATCGAATTTGATATTTTCTTCCGACGCCTAATGTCAAAGTTGAATCTGCCGATTAAAATGAATAAATACTTCCTTTTAAACGTTTCTGTCTTCGCTTACACAAAATTAGTCGCATAAACCGAGCGTAAAGATGTTACACATCGACAACTTATACGATAAAGTAATCCGATTGGAATTAGAACGAGTTAGCGATTACACTGTGTTCTAAAACGGGGAAGAACAGGTTCGTTGTGATATTCAAAAACTGCCGAAAATCCTCGATTCGCGCTGCTGAAATATTTGCAAAATATCCAC
This sequence comes from Agrypnia vestita, assembly GCA_016648135.1. Classification (NCBI taxonomy): domain Eukaryota; kingdom Metazoa; phylum Arthropoda; class Insecta; order Trichoptera; family Phryganeidae; genus Agrypnia; species Agrypnia vestita. Next base: position 8,062 of record JADDOH010000703.1, on the reverse strand, counting down.
GATCTAGTTTAATGGAATTTAATTATAGAAACTAAGAGTTGAGCGCGCAGCGATCGGTGACGGCTTCTGTAACAAGGCGGTCGTGTCCTGAATTATAATATTATGGTTGAACAGTTCATACAAATTCAAATATTCTGTGGACAGGGATATATATTTATTATTATTTTATTTTTTAATATGATCCTTATATACATAACTAGCAGCAAAAACTATGGAGGAGTCTTCCTCATTCAATTTTGAATGGAAAATATTATTTACACTCTGGGTGAAATGTCAACTATTAAAGAGATAAGCGACATCAAAGTTTTCATTTTTTTTTCTGACGATTTTGTGAAAAACTGAAGCAAATTATGTAGTGCCAGCGCGGCTTCGCATGTGTAGATTTTTAGAACACTGTTTGGATCGTCATAGAACTTTCGCGAACCTTCTAAAACATTCTCCTTCCAGAATTTCCAAGAAATTCGAATGTACAGGAACCTTCTAGACACGCTGACACATTCCACCACTCAGTTTAGAACCTTACAGAACTTTCGGGAATTTTATAAAACGTTCTCCTTCCAGAACTTTCTATAGCAGGTTTTTCCAGAATCTTCTTGACTCACCGATACAGTCAGGCGCCTATTTTAAAACAATCTGAAGCATTTGCGGCCTTCCTATAACAAAACAATGTGCTAGAATGCACATTTTCGTCACCCACTCCCACCCACGTTCAGCCACCCCCACCAAACTTGCACATTCTCAATAGGACACCAAGGGCTATCCACCACCATAACCACCAGGGGGTGGTAGTATCTGGTTGTGGAGAAAACTTGGCGGATAGGGAAACACGGGTTTCTTTTTATATATACATATATATTGATTTCAGCAATTAGAGATTTTAGGTCATTTGATAAAAAAAAATTACATTTTATATATTGATTTTTTGCAATACTGCTTTATGTCATAAAAATTAAATCTTAGTTGGCGTTTGTAAAGAACTGAACCAAAGTATAAAATTCAAACATAAAGAAGTCCATCATCTTTAACGGGTTATAACTAATCTCATTAATAACAGACGGGAAATACCCGAGATTGGTATTGTAAAACTTGATGAGTTGGAGATCTCAACGATTGGAAATGAAAAATTAAAATACGTTGTTATATTTCATCAGTATGATTATTACAGGGTGTAACAGAGTTAGTCCATAATACTTTACATATTGATTCTTGCTTTGATTATGATTCAAAAATGTTCAAGCAACCATGATCTTATAATAATAGTTATGAACTTATGCAATATCAAATTTTGTATTTTTTTTCAATATTTCTGACTTGTTTTTTACAAAACGTTGAACTATCATTACAGTAACTTATATTTATTACGAAAAATTGATTTCTTTGAATACAAGTTAAATAAAATAATAAAGTTTTTAATCATTTTGTTTGACTTGTATTCAAGGAAATGAATTTTTCATATTCGATATAAGTCATTGTAATGATAGTTCAACGTTTTACAAAAAATAAGTCGGAAATATTGGAAAAAAATTCCAAATTTGATGTCTCATATCTCCATAACTATTGAAATTAGGTCATGGTTGCTTGAACATTTTTGACTCTTAATAAAAGTTAAAATTAATTAAAGTATTGTGGACTATCTCTATTACACCCCGTATATAAATTTATTATGAATGTGAACTAACAATATGACCCACCTCGTGCAAATGAAAAGATAAAAAGTAAGATAAAGCATTATCTAAAAATGTCCGCACCCTACTCTGTCGTAATTGCGAGAGCGAGAGCGACAAAATGTATCGGTTTACTGTTCTCGTTGATGGCTCGGAGGAGTTCGTAATATGCTCTCGATGAAAAGGGACAAACAACGATAAAAGGTCGAACGTAAAAATGACGTAAATTCGACGCCGATTATTTATTTAAAATAAAACACAAATTACTTTGTTTTCACCACTATATTAGATTAAAAAATCTACATGTTTCGAGAACAATGTTCTCTTCATCAGGATTATTGTGTACTAATCTTAAAAGTTGAAACAAGCAAATATGTTACGGTGAAGGAGCGGTTGAGGGGGTTGGTGAGGGGAGGGGGGGGTTCGAGGTGTTGATTATTATGGGTCATTTGGAATGTTAAGTGGAAAAATGATGTCACCACAAAGTTCAAGCCTTCATACAGAAGAAGAAAAAATATTCTTCGAACAGTTATTATTTATTTATTGAGGAATCTTACAATCGTAATGCTAGAGAGCACAGTGCACATTGCATAAACCAACTACAAAGATTCACAGATGTTTTTTGAAAGCTAAGAGAAAATGTTATAGTAAGAAACAAACTACATTTAAGTCAAATAAATGAATAAATGAGTTGAATTAATGATAGTTGATAGTAACACGGAAATAAGGATGGGTAGAAAAGTCAGAGTAGAGGTGTAGGAAACGAAGATAAGAATCGCAAAATATATTTAGGAATAGTAATAGGTACGCAATACAAATACTTGGGTGCACGGTTGAACGAGAAATGGGATACATCTCAAGAAGTTTGTAAAAGCGCATTAGAAATGGCAAGAAGTGCGTTTCTTAGAATGAAGCCGTTATTTTCTAACCGTAACCTAAGCCTGCAAATTAGAATGCGTATGGTTCGATGTTATACTTTCGCTATTCTCTTATAATATAGGGTAGGGGGATACTAAACCAAGAACTAATCCGAAGTCCATCCGAAAATCAAACAATCCGAAAAGTCGAAGATTTTGAGATGTGGCTCTATAAACACATACCTATAGAATGTTTCCTGAGTGGATATAGTGACGAATCTTTAAGTCCTCCGGCACAAAACCATTTTTTCTTTCTCTTTTTTTGTCCATCTTCTTTTTTTTGTTCAGACTTCGTTTATGTAATTTTCCTCTTGCATCTTTCTTTAATTCATCTTTTTTCTTTTGTTCAGACCTCGTATATGTTTATGCAGATGTATTGATCAAATATATTTATGCCATTTATCTTTTGAACTTCTTTTTCTTCTTATCTCTTCCCCCTTTTATTAAGTAGATCTGTCCTTCCCTATCCATTTTTGATTCCCCTTTTACCTTAATTCTTTGACTTTCATAGTTTTTTCGTAACTTAAACCTTTAACTTTTTAATTTTTTTTGTACAACTTAAGTTATTGTTGCTATGTGTTAATACATAACACGTTAATTCCGTGGAAACTTGTAAGATGGTCTCTATTTGATATTCATGTATGATTTTTACTGTTGGTTTCCCATAAATAATTAAAATAAAATATAGAATAAGACCAAGAAGTACTGCGGACCACCAAGTTAAGTATCTCGGACATATTATGAGAGGACCAAAGTATAGTCTAAACCAACCATCAACCAGGGGAAGAATAAGTGGTAAAAGAAGCGTAGGAAGACGCCACGTCTCCGAATAACTTAAGAGACTGGTACAAGGCTCTCGAGTTATACCATACGGCGGTGAATAGACTCGTAATCGCCAATATGATTGCCAACCTCTGATAGAAGATTTTTTCTTTTTTATAATAATTAACGCTCTAGTGGGCTTTTACAGTACAACAAAATTAAAAGGATTTTGATATACCTAACATAAAACCCGTATTGCGGTAAATAATTAAAAATAATAATATAAATTGAACATATTTAAGATAAATAAACAATATAAAATGTAACAATATAAATGTAACATTATAAAACAATATAAAATAAATGAACAATAGAAATGTACAATACATACAAACGATGATTAGTACATAAGCAAACAGTAACAATTAGAGACCTTTGAGATTGCCCCATAAGAAGAAGAATAGGTAGCTACTTAGTGGCATACACGAGCTAAGGAATTTTTTTTAAAATAGTTTAATATGCACCTTAATAAGTGCCAACAAGAAATCAAAATAATTTGAGAAAAATATCACCCAATTTCTACCTAAATTTAAGGTGTAAATGTGGTGTGACCTCTTACGCTTAGTAATTTAAGCACAAAAGTACATAAGGAACTAATTTTAAATTTTAATTAAAACCAACAAATAGTAAGCAATAGACTTATTATAAGACACATCACAAGCGACATTATGAGTGAATAAAATAGTTTCAGTGTTTCTTTTTGCTTTTGAAAATGTCCTATTTTGAGATTTTTTTACCCACTTGTAAGACTCGTCGGTCTTCATTTACTAAATTCTTATTTTATTTACCGGATGGCAAATAGCGCATAATTATAAAATTAATACGAAGCGATGCATTAGCAAAATTAAAAGTGATTCACCCAACAGTTCTAGCTATTAACAAATTAGCAAAAAGAATTTGGTTTTCGCTGACTACTCGTTAATTTTCTTGCGATTGGAATGCGTAATGCGCATTCCAATTCCATTCGTATAGCACGTATAAAATTAACATTATGACACGCTTAATAAATCGTTCGATGATGACGTGTCAAGTTTTTTCGGTACATTAATTCGATAGAAGAAATATTTCTATGGTACGATGATAATTTTTGAGGAATTGTGGCATTGAAATGCGTGATAGACAGTTATTTATTATTTTGCGTTCTTTGGATACCACATTTGTATTTTATTCTTGAATCTTTATTAACATTAAATTTACATGTGTTTAATAGTAGATCAGACCGGTTATTTCTTGCATATAGGTGTGATTTTTTTTTGTGTATTGTTTATCACAAGTTTTATACTTGTATACGGCGCACATCTGATTAAATAGTCCCCGTTCCTTGACCGTTTATAAAGGATATTTTTCTAAGGCAATTTACTAGTTTTTAAGTGTCAGTTTCTTGACGTACCGATACCTCGCATTACGGCCGAGTTTGAACGCTGGGTATTTAGTAAAAAGGATGAAATGTCTCTCCTTGTATGTGAAAGAAAAATATTAGGTCCAGTACAGATAAACGGAGTTTGGAGAATACGATACAACGAGAAGGTCTAGAATATTTACAATGAGCCCAACATAATAAAATTTATCAAAATAGGGAGGCTGCGATGGGCAGGGCACGTAGAAAGAATGAGTGAAGAGAGAATGACAAAAAAGATTCTCCACACAAAGCCCCAAGGTAGACGCAGCGTCGGTAGACCGATGGCTGGATTGAATGCAGCAAAACCTGAAAAGCATAAATATCAGGAATTGGAGGAGTACATGTCAGGATAGAGAAAGATGGAGAGGAATTTTGGAGGACGCCAAGGCCCACAAAGGGCTTTGGACCATTGATGATGATGAAACAGTCATTATTATTAATGCGTTAAATTTATTAAAGAGTTAAGATTATTATTACGGTCGTTAGACATATTTAACGTAAATGGTCGCGGATATTTTATACGGACCGTATGTTTTTACGAGAAACGGTTCTCGACGTTTCGTTGAAGTCGTATTCAACGTCATCAGGAGAACGACCTGTACCCGCGTCCGCCCTACACGTCCGCGTAGAGTCCGACCTATACCTCCGCGGGTACAGGTCGTTCTCCTGATGACGTCATTGAATACGACTTCAACGAAACGTCGAGAACCGTTTCTCGGAAAACGTACGGTTCGTACAAAATAACCGTAACCATTGACAGTAAAAATGCGTGGTGTACACAACCAATAAAATGCGTCGAGTGCGTTGTTGCATCACTGCACAGCGTAAAGCGGTCATATAACTCTGTATCGTATCTCTTTCTCGCGCAGACGTCGTTCGCGCGCACCACTGACGTGTATCGGTACACGATACATCCTTGAAGAGCCGCGACCCGTACACGGAATGCTTTCATTCATATTTCCACTGGATTCGTGGCGGACGAATTAGAAAATATATTATTTATAATTGCGCGCGGGTCCGGCTGATGGCAATTTATTACCTGCCGCCCGCTGAGGAGCCCCCAGAAGGGCGGGAAAGATTGCCTTCGGTGACTCGCGCGGCGCTCGCCCAACTTCGCGCGACTTTCCAAATTTATTATCCTTTCAATTATTCAGTAGCGCCAAAGTCGGGCGAAACATTTTGTCAACAATTTTGTTGGCTGAAATTAAATTTGTTTCTTCAAAGTTTCGAGTAAAATTATTCCGAGCAAATTATTATTCAATTTCTACTTTGCACTCATGTCCTAGTTGAAATGTATTTTTAATGCTTATTCGTCTTTTTGGGCTTTTTAAGAAAATGCGGGTTTTATTGTTAACTAGCTGTGCCCGCGCGGCTTCGCAAGCGTAGATTTTTGGTACACTGTTTGGATCGTCATAAAACTTTCGCGAACCTTCTAGAACATTCTCCTTCCAGAACATTCAAGAAATTTATTGAATGTACAGGAACCTTCTAGACACACCGACACATTCCGCCACTCAGTTTAGAACCTTATAGAACTTTCGGGAATTTTCTAGAACCTTCTCCTTCCAGAACTTTCTAGAGCAGGTTTTTATGGAACCTTTTAGACTCACCGACACAGTCGGCGCGCCTATTTTGAAACAATCTGAAGCATTTGCGGCCTTCCCATAACAAAACATTGTGCTAGAAAGCACATTTTCGTCACCCACTTCCCACCCACGCACAGCCACCCCCACCAAACTCGCATATTTTCGATGTGACATCAAAGGCTATCCACCACCATAACCATCGGTGGGTGGTTGTGGGTGGTTGTGGGTGGTTGTGGCTGGTTGTGGAGAAAACTTGGCGGATAGGGAAACACGCGTTTCTTTTTATATATATACATATATTGACTCGCTGAGCCCGCGCGGCTCGCACGCGTATGTTTTTTAGTAACTTTTAGTCATATTTGATCAATTTGTGTATTAACCATAACAAATAGATATAAATTGTTGAGTTCTATAACTTCTCTATAAAAAGTATTTAAATATCCCTTACCGTTAAGGCAGCGTTCGTAAAAAACGCATCGCTCGGCCATTTTTTCGTCGACTTTAGTTGTAAAATAGATCACCACGAAAAGCCCTTTTATTTTAACGGGATAAGATATAGCCTATATGCACCCTCAAAGTCCATTCTAAATATTGGTGAAAGAATTTTTGAAATCGGATGAGTAGTTTCGGAGATTACCTGCTACATCCAAACTTACAAACTTTACCTCTTTATATATTAGTATAGATTAATTGCCCGGTCGAGTTGGACAATTACCCAAAATCATGGTTTGGAGATCGTCAATGACTTTATTTAACTCGGGTAGTGACGGCATTTTAACCGGTTACACAATAACCGTTATTTGAAATTTGTATTGTATCTGATTGTATCGATGATTGGTAACTGAAGATAAAAATATAATAAAATGGGAAAAAAAATACATTATTTCAAGATATATTTTGATAAACTGAAAATCATCATTACCGAGTGACGCATTAGTAAGACCACACATTCACGTTCTGCAAAATAAATTACTCGTATGAATATGTAATTTTAACAAATCTACTTTCTTTTACCCCTCAAGCGTGACTTTGATGATTGGACTCAAGCAAATCAAAATTGGAAATCAACTCTTGTTTGTTACCAAATTGTCTGCTGAACGAAGCGAAGAATGATGAGGGGAAGAATTAAATGAAATAAAAATATATATATTGAAAAAATTGGTATGGCTAAGCAAAATGATTTCAACAATTGCAACAATTTTTATACCTATTAATTATTTTATAAAAAATGACAGCTATTTTTAAACGAACTCTTCTAATTTCGAATATATATCCGTCCCTCCGTCAATTGCTGGAATTACAACAAAAACACTGATAATCAGGAAAGATCATTCACCAAAAACGTCGTCATTAAAGAATAGCTACTGTAAGTATACTCTAGGCTTTTTTAAATCGATGAAATTAGTTAGTAAGTTGATCTGAAATTAGTTTTAGGTTTAAGCGAATAATGTGCATTTAAAAAAAAACAGATGGTTTTCTTTTCATAAATTTTCAGTTTCAAATTCCTGCAATTACTTATTATGTCCCGTGATTATTCACGGGTTTAAATATTTTATATGTAAAATGTCTAAATGAGAAAATTATACATTTGAAAAAAAATGTTCAAAAAATTTTCTATTTAAATTATAATTTCAATTTTAAAATGGGGACCAAGGTGTGTTCAAAATGTGAAGT
>JADDOH010000702.1:0-52844 GCA_016648135.1 Agrypnia vestita | reverse complement strand
CAGTAAATAATTTCGCATCCACCACCTTTTTCTCCTCTTACGTTTCGATAAACTCTTTAACATAAATAGATACGCAGTTGTCATCATAACCTCATAAGGCGATATATTTCCGCGACGTCTGGAAAACAATAATTATTTGCAAAAAGGACCTTGTTTTTAATAATATTCAATTTACTACAGTAAAACCTCGTTAATTTGAAATTGCGACCCAAAAAAACATTTCGAATTGCGCGGAACCCCGTTTTCGCCAAATGAGATACCGCAGCTGTCAACATAAGCTCATCGGGTGACATTTCCGCGACAAGATATGCAAGTCCCGGTGTGTACACGTCAAATGGCGGCGTCATTGTCCCCGAAACATGAGCGTAGATGTTGATGCGACATGCCGAGCGGAATGTTTCGCGATTTGTCCCCTAGTGAATACATGGCTTAAGACGCTGAAGACCAGACCACACGGTGAAGCAGGCAATGCCTATGGAGCTTCACCGACAGTCATCCAGAGGAAGACCAAAGAACTCCCGGATGACTCAATGCTCCAAGACATGACAGAGAAACGGCCTGGATGAAAGCGATACCCAGAAGATACAGCCTGAGAACGAGAAGAGCCGACCCCATCAGCCTACCTAGGCAATGAGTTGGGACAGTGCAAGGAAGAAGAAAGTGCCGGTAGATGGCTCTCTCGGCTAACCATCATAAGTTACACAAATCTTCATCTTGCAAAAAATCTAGGTTTTCATTTTCTGCAAGGTTTTCATTTTACTGCCTGTAACCCGTCAAAAATTACGTTACTTTTACATGCCGGTTCCTAAATAATAATTATATATGTATAACCGACACCCATGAAATAGGTAGCATTAACGACTTTAATCAAAATATTTTTTTTTTATATTTCCCCTGCCGGCAGTTAATGCTACAAATGGTTCGCGTCTTTGAGACGTCCTATAAGTTCTGTATTTTTGACAAGTCACGCATGTGGTGGCAACATCGCTGTTGCCGCCTTCGAGTTTGCTGGCCCGGGGTTCAAGTCTCTTCTCCGGCCGCTTTATTTGTTTTTTAGCCGTGAATCGAACGAAATTACAGACGTTACACGTAGTTACGGACGGACAGACGGAAGAGCAAACAAACAGACAACGATTTTTTTTACAAACAGACCGTCAACAGGTCATTAATGATGGTCCTAGAGTATTATGGTTGATTTGACTTATAATGAAGCTAATGAATTTTTTATAATTGATATAAGTTGCTGTAATGATGGTGATTTGTATAAGATACTGTAAAGATACTAGAGATATATCAGAAATATTTAAAAAAATGAAAACTTTGATGTTGCCTATCTCCATAACTATAACTATTGATGGTCATGGTCATGGTCGCTTGATCATTTTCGACTCATAGCCAAGGCAGGAATGCACTATAAAGTATCTTCACATTTCGTGGATAGGGCGGAATGAATGAAAACAATGGAAATTAATTATGGATTTATTAATTAATGGTTAATTAACTGTTCAATGTAAAAAGTAATTTAAAACGAATTAAACTTAGCGCTATCTTTATATTGCAGTATTTCGCAATACATTGCTCGTAAAAGCACACATTATTATCGCTGGGTAACACGTATTTAACATTCAATAGAACATTCCAACGAACTGTCAAACAAGATAACTGAACTCCGGCCATGGCATGGTTCGATATTTATATCCGAATACTTTTTTCGTACTTTCTAGATGATTCTAGTTATTATTATTTATTATTATTATTTTATTTACGCTTTAACATGTCAAGATGCCCAATTACAGAAGCGAAACACATCACAAAACACCCAGACTTGAGTAAATTACATGGATTAATTGTGCCTCACCGGGAATGGAATCCGAAACCCTCGTTGTGAGGAGCCAGTGTCATACCCACTGATTACCAGGGGTTTGAACAGTGCAAAAATTCTTTTTAGCATCTCGTTACAGTATCGTGGCCTGACTGTGTTACACCCCGTGTACATTAAAAAGCCCAAAAAAAAAATTTAACAATCACCAAATAAGTCGTCAATTTCGTAAATTTTTTGAAATCGAAATGGCTAGATAGTTACGGTACATTATCTAGATGTGACTTGAATTCTTTGGTTGTTTAGATTTTGCAACGACGACTCTCAAAAGCGACTGTATTTTTAAATAGTTGGTTTAAAAAGACAGGTGTATAATGTAAAAATAACGTGGATATAGATATGTTCTAAAACAAGCAAATTTATAGTTCTTTCAGATACGAAGAACAATTCTAGAAATAAGAGTCACTCAAAAATCATGATATTCGATTAATTTAGTTATATAAGTAGTTGAAAATCAAAATCTACCTACTACAATGAACTATTTTTTATAACAAATAACTGTTTTCTGTCTTATTTATAACATTAATAATATGAAATAAAAACTAATGAAAATAAGAGTTAAAAATAAAACATGAAAATAACATGAAGTATAGGAAACTTTTCAATTTTGTACGTTATTTAAACTTTTAAATTGGACTGAAGTGAATTAGTGTATATTATAGATATCTCACAGAGACGAAACTGTATTAATTATGGGAAAGTAGGTATAGAAGTCATTTGGGTGTAACAGGACTTATGACCTGTCTTTTTATGGTTGGCTTAAGTGATCACTTTACACAATTGTAACATTCGCCATTTCCACCCATGATAGAATATACCATGCTTATTCATTTTTTTGGAAGTTGTATAAGTTGTATAGTTGTAGTTGTAGGAACATATATACAACTTCCAAAAAAATGAATAAGCATGGTATATTCTATCATGGGTGGAAATGGCGAATGTTACAATTGTGTAAAGTGATCACTTAAGCCAACCATAAAAAGACAGGTCATAAGTCCTGTTACACCCAAATGACTTCTATACCTACTTTCCCATAATTAATACAGTTTCGTCTCTGTGAGATATCTATAATATACACTAATTGATTAATAATGTCTCTGTGACATAAATCCAGCACTGTTCTGAAAGATTTGAACAAACTCAAAATATTCTGGACTGAAGTGCATTATAAAACCAGATAATAGATTTAGGTTTGCTTTTGAAATACAAGCATTTGGATTAAGGTTAATAATGAACTAATAATGGTATACGCGCCGAATAGCACGTAAAGCAAAAATAGTGGAGTAGTGGAAGAAGCGTGGTGTTGCCTTCTCTGGGTCAACCTGCCGGGTTACTTGTGACAAACAACCAGTCACCCTCAGATAAGAGGCAGTATTGTTGTCGGACGTGTCGCTGGGCGGCCAGATACGACATTGTCAATAGACCTATGACATCAAGTTATCTTTCTCCGGCGTGTGTAACTTTCTAGTAAGATTGCTCTATCGCGTCTCCATGAACCACGAGGTATACAGCTTTTCACAAGCGACTTCAAAATTTGCATTTGTGACTTATATTTTGTAAAACGTTTGACCTTCATTAACCCAATTACATATTAAATTAATATTTTTTTGGAAAAAGGAATGATCCCTTCATGTCCATTTAAAATACAATTCTGGTTAAAATTTATACGAGATTTTAAGTATTTTATTTGAATTTTATTAAAGCGAATAATTTTTGATATTAAATATAAGTTACTTTAAGAGGCAGTACACGATTTTCGTATTTGCTCTCGATTTTCTAAATTTAACGTAAACTTATTAAATCATTTTGCAAAACCCTTAGCTAAAAAGGCTTTAAATCAATTTTATTACGATAGATCCATTTACTCTTGGTAACTTACTTTTCTTATCTTTGGTACACTTAATCTCTATATTTTCAAATAAAGACCATATATTTTATTTACAAATTGATTGTTTAAACTTTGAAAAAGAAGTGGTGCTATTCAGACATTAATACTTTTCGACAAGTTGTTAAATATATCGTTTTAAAAAAGACAAAAATTAAACGTTCCTTTCCTATATTGCAGTATCCATAAAACCATTAAAACATTATTTTAATTATATTTTACATGCGTACTAAGAAACTTCCACTGTCATTTATATAAAAATATTCAAAAAATTATACCTCATACTCAAGAATTCGAATTAATTAAATCTTATAGTCTGTTAAAAGATTATTTTTCTTTCAAATCAGACTTCGGTTGGACAGTCCAACTGAAGTCTGATTAAAAGCCTGCTTACCTATGGGTTTTGAAAATGATTTAATAAGTTTACGTTAAATTTAGAAAATCGAGAGCAAATACGAAAATCGTGTACGGGCCTCTTAATGACAGTAAAACATTTTACAGAAGATAAGTCAGAAATATTTAAAAATGCAATCTTTGAATTCTCTTACGTATGGACACCTATCCATTGATTTTAGGACAATGTTGCTTGAACATTTATTTACCTATAATTTAGGCATGAATCTGTATGGTATTGCGGACTAGCTCTGTTAGACCTCTTTCCATTTAAGAAAGACAATCGAATTGGTATGTGTAAGTCTATGTGTTTCCTTGTGTTAATGTTTAGATACATCCGTAAACATTAACACAACCAAACAATGTGCGTCGTATTATGCACATATTTATCTAATCTAAATATAATAATTTCGTTGTCTTTTCTACTATCTGTATGACTGTTTGTCCCCGTAATGGCCGGAGATGGGGCGGAGACGGCGATAATATAATAGTTCAGGAATAATATTAGGATAATGCAAAATCGTCACTTTGCAATTGACGATAACGGAGGTATTTGAAGTTGATTACCTATCAATGTTGGCCATAACACTATTGATAACAGCGGCCGCCAGTACTTATAAGTAACATTCCTAATACATAAACTTATAAGAAGAGGAAGAAAGTTGCACCCCTAAGGCCCGAATTCAGAGTCAATACATAGATGATTTAAAGGTTAAGGTACGCCTTAAAAGCGTAATTTTCTGTACAAAACACTTTTAAGTCGTCTTTAAATCATCTAAGTATTAGTAAATCATTTAAGAATAAAGATCTGTTACAAAATTGCTTTAACTAACCTCTTCAAAAATATTACCGAAGAAATAAAGTAAGTAAATAAAATTAAGTAATCTCGCATAAATTATATCAAAATTTATTAAATAATTCGTTTATTTATTTTCTACACACACTGTTAAAATCCTATTATTATACAACAAACATTAATAATAAAAAATATTGAATGTAAACATATAGCTATTCAATGTATTCAAATAAGCAACGTTTAATTATAATACGAATGTACACACAAATTCTTTTCTGTTCAATAAAATAAAATAAATAAATAAATAAATATTATAAACATTTTATTCTCAATATTGTCTAATTCCTACATATTATTATGAAACTGTACGGAGTAAATATAATGAATGTAACTGTATTGTATTGTAAAAGGTTATTTCAAACCGTTTAAAATAAATAAAATAAAATAAAGTATTGACTGTGAATTCGGGTCCAAACATTGGACGCCGTTCGCCCGCGGAAGGACCGTTTCCAAGCAAAAGGGAAGCAGAAACAGGGAAATTTCACTTTATTACTTCCTTTCTTTTAACTCGTGGCGTCTGCTTGCTTGTTTTCTTGACGAAAAAACTTTGGATCGATTTTTAACCCTTTTCCCGTGATCCAATATCGAGCTGAAACTTTGCAAGCACACTCGTGGCGACGATCAAAAAGATCTGTCAATTTTTCGTTAAAAAATAACAATAATTATAGTACAATTTTGGATTTTTAGAAATTTTAATGGTTTTTTCAAATTGGAATCATTACAAAAGTTTGATTACTACCAACGGCGGCCCGATAACGTGACGGAATATTTAAAATTTGAATTACTCCGTCGGTAGGTATATTAGGTACTTCACTACGAATTTCGAAAATTTATGACAATTGGTTCATAGATGACAGCACACTTCGGTTTTTTTGGGAAGAAATCAAATAATAAAGAGATATTTTTAGAGATTTTTGAAATAGATATTTGTCTAGACATGTTTCATTTTCAGTAGATCAATTATTACATGATGGTAAACTTAATTTACAAAGAAAGGGAGTAGCTTGTTGGTCTTGTGGTTAGGACACTCGCCTCGTGATCCAAAGGTCGCGGGTTCGAATCTCAGCCCAGACTAGCAAGTTAGTCCTATTTTCATAGCACAAGCGTTTAGCTTAGTTTGAAAATAGTAAGAATATTGATGTGACACGTATTCCGTGTTCGCATCTCTATTTTTTAAAAAAAATAAATAAAAACTTTGTTTTTATGGGTTAGTTTATTACAGAATAATCTTTAATTTGGTCTAGAACGTACGTCTACGAAAAAAAATGTGGTATTATTATAAGAGTGGTATTATTATATGCCTTAGAGCTTCGGAACTTGAGAGAGCTGGCACTAGACCGAGATGAGTGGAGGAAAATTATTGAGGAGGCCAAGACCCACCAAGGGTTGTAGTGCCAATAGTGATGATGATTATTATAAGAGTAGGTGGGTATAAAAATTATTTTGAAATTCAAAATTTTTAATTCCCGCAAAAACACTTTCAATGTCAATCGATTGGCCGTCGTGCAAGTGTATTCTAGTTTTTGTCTCACTCTATCAATTTCAAAACTGATTTCTGACTTTTGACCGTATTCTGAACTAAGCAATATTACCTACTATTACTGTATTTTGACAGTTATTGTGTAACATTGTAATGCCGCCAATTTTGATATTTTAAGTTTGACAGGTTTGAAATTCAATTAATTGGAAAGCTTGTTATTCACAATTGTGAATAACTTAACGTATGTTTACTTTTAACAGCTTTCTGATTGAATTCATTCATTTCAAACCTGTCAAACTTGACAAAATTGGCGGCATTAATGTTATACAATAACTGTCAAGATTCAGAAATAACAATACTGTTTATTTCAGAATACGGCGCGCACTATTGCTTGACCACAATAACTTGGCGTGCGGCGACTTTGGAACTAAAACCCTCCCCGCCCGCACCCGGCGGTAACCCCTCGCCCTGGCATTCAGTACAATTTTGTATTTGATCGGGAGCTGTGACATCTTGATTAGCTCAGTCTGGGATGGTGCAAGAACAATTGCCAATGAAGTATTAAATTTTTTCGAAGCTGAAAAAGCAAATAATGGAACGATATTACCGTCTGACAGTTTGACAGATAGAACGGCCGCCATTACGGCTTGGTTTCTTTAGTGCTGCCTGAGAAAATTTCTGTTAAAGGCTACGACACCGGTCAACGGACATTCTGTACATTATGTATCGTGTGATAAATTTACACCCTGGCAACTTCTGTTACGCCCTCCCTCGCACGCCAATTTATAGTGGTCGCATTCTAGTTACGCCTGCGTGCGTCACAATTCACATAGTTAATTTGACACTTAGATTTCGCGGTACAGGACGCATACGAGATTCCTTTATATTTAATTTCATTCTTTTTTTTACAAAAAATATCGTTTTTTGTGCATTGGTGCATAATGTCTGGGAGAAAGCGTTGTTAGTATTATAAGGTACCCAGATGTACAAATACTACATAAACCAAACAAAAACAAAGCATTCTTTCAAATACTGGCAAATCGATACGTTACGACTAAAGGTACTGATACACACGCTTATTAGTGGCACGTGAGCATGCGCAGTATCGAGCTTCTTTAGCCCCTGGTTATTAGTAGCATATGTGTATGCACATTGCTAGTAATGAGCATGCTCATTAGTGGCATTCTCATAAATCAACCGCCGGTTGATTTATGAGCATGCTAATGTCATTCACCATGAGAAGGGGTATTTTTTGAGCATGTGTGAACAGGCTTGCTTATGAGCATGCTAATGTCATTCGCGGCTAGTATCGATTATCAATGCGATCTTCTCAGTCCGCGACAAACAAACAAATATGGCACGTTGGGGAGATGACAGAACATTACTGTTCGTGACTTATTATAGGAATCACGAATGTCTGTGGAATACTCGGTCACCGCTATGTAAAAATAATATAGCAAGAAATAATGTCTATGAAACTTTATTAAAAGACATGAATGATTCAAATCTTACAATAATAATTATAAATACTAAATTCAAAAATGTCCGGATGGAAACTCGGGAACTGTTTTGATTTTTTGGTTCACTTGAATTTTCTATTTCAATGTGCAAAGTTTCAATTTTGAACTAGAGTTTCTCTATATTATAGAATATAGAGAAATTGCCATTAGGCAAGGCCCTATTGCCATAGGGCAAGAGCATGCCGCTAATAAACATGTGTGTTTGATTGATAGCTTTGAGCACGCTCATTTATGAACATGCTTATAATAAGCATGCTAATAATGAGCAAGTGTGTACAGTTGTTATGGCATGCTAGTTTTGACCATGCTAATGAGCATGCTCAAAATAAGCGTGTGTATCTGTTCCTTAAGGGATCCCGGTCAATTTTCGATAGGTACCTATGATAAATAACATAATTCCGAAACTTCGGGATTGATCTTTTATTAATCATAATCAATTGGTACGTGTACAAAATCGTCATAGTAATGTATGTACCTACCTGTACGTGTTACAGGGGGAATCGCCGGATGCCCGTGTGCTCATGGATAATAAATAACAATATTTTGCTCCCATATGCAATCGTAACAATGTCAGAAAAACAATAAATCCGACGAAAAATAATAAATAGAAAAAGCAGAGCTCATTCAAGGTGATAAACAAAGTGGATCACGTTGACGTCACCTCGAATTGGCATCTACATATCTGATAGCAATACCTCCAACGAGTGTGGAAGCTGAATAATCGCGATGAAGTTTCTGAAACCGTCGAAAAGCTGAATAATCGCGATGAACTTTCTGAAACCGTCAGAAAAGCTAAAGTAAAATTGCGATTAGCTCTGCAGAGGCGGAACGAGGAGTTCCGTTAATGAATACTCTTTGTTCAGTAAAAGGGAAAATTTTAATATTCAAAATTTATATATCAGACCCAATAATGAGCATTAATTTGACAGATTTGCCCCTGATTTCATGGGATTCCACACCATTCGTTAAACCATGGCTCAGAAGTCACCATCACACAGCAGATGATGGACGACCAAGACCTGTCACGGTTAAAACTCACGGGCCGTTGAATTTGAGTGGCCAAAAGCCGTACCGTTTCCCATGTAATAACAAATAATCTATGGTTTCCCCATTCTCATCCTTGCACCTAAAGACACTCAGTGAAGCTATTTTGTGTGGACGCCTCCCCGCTTACACTCATACGAGTTTGGGTGGTGGATGACAACCACTTTAGCATAAAAAATGACGAATTGGTTGGAGAAATTATAGGGCCGATACGGGAGCTATTGCTCATAAAACGGCCTTAGGTATGTGGTGGGTCCCTCTTCACGTACTTTATTTGAATTCATTTTATTTACATTCTCAACACATCCGAAACTAATTACTGCGATAGTTTTCCACATAGTCATCAATTAAAGGTCATTTATAGATTCTTCTTCTTCTCTTCTTATGGTGCCATCCCCTATCGGAGGTCGGTGATCATTCTGGCGATTACGACATTATTTACCGCCGCACGGAACAACTCTGTCGAGTTACACTTGTACCAGTCGCTACACTTCTTTAACCACTTATTTTCCCCTGGATGATGAGTGATGAGTTGTTTGGTCCTCTCATAACGTGTCCGAGATAATCCAGCTCTCTTGTCTTGATAGTTCGCAGTAGGTACTTCTCGATCTTTTTACAGACGCCGGAGGACTTCAGCATTCGTCACTCTATCCAACTATTATGTAATTTATAGATTAAAACAGAAAAATCTCAAAATAGAGAGTTCACCTGCTCCAATATCGGAGAGTTTGAAATATTCAAAATATTGATTTTGTTAAATAATAAATGACTAATGAAGAAAAAATCAAGATAAGTGTTATTAAAAAAAATCGATTAAATGCCGGGAAACGACAGGAAATGAAATCAAACAAAAAATATTGAAATTTAAAATAAAACCTGGAAAATAGTGTTGTGTAAGTTAAGATATGTTATAAATTGATGGCGTCGTGTTTATAAAGGGTGCAATAGAGCTAGTCCACAAAATATTACGACTAGATTCCTGCCTGAATTATGAGCGTAGGTATATATTATCTAAAATGTTCTGAAGCTGAAATAATAAGCTGAAAGGGTCAACAATATGGAAACAGTGTGGAAATTTAAAGTAACCTTATGACTGATGGATGTAGGCAGGCTGCAAAACGAAATAAATGTGTCAACAATAATAAAAGTTCCACACCCTGCCGTCCTGAATTCATAATGTATTCGCGAACAAATTATTATATCTATTTGTTTATCGTCATGATCGTAGAACAATGACGGATGTGCAAAAAATTCCATATTGACTTTTTTGGATCGTTAAAAAGTGAAAAAAAGAAGCCATCTAATGCGATATAAAAAGTCTATTTTTTCTCATCAATTTAACCTTCGTTATACAAAGTCGGTATAACGACGGTTCTGATTTGCGATCGTAGAACAATGCTGCATGTGTAAAAACGTCGTTGTACTATATTTGACTATATTTGAGGTTTGAAAGGTATATCAACTTTAAATAACCCAAGTTTCAAAGGGAAATCTTTTGTAGTTATCGAGCTATGACATAAAGTGTCCTTATGTAAATAACACTTCAAACAGCTCTCCTGCAAACTTGAGAAAAACCACATGCGTCATTATTCTACGATTTTCTACTTCACACCTCCTTTTTTTACATTATGTTACTGCTACAACCTTAAAAAAACTGTTTTTACTATATTGTCAATTCCTACTGTAATTTTTTGCTTTACTATAATACTACTCTTTTGATTTCTTATATAAACTATTATGTAATAAATATTTTTGTACGGTGTATTGAAATAAATAAATAAATAAATTAATAATAAAGGCTCGTGTTAAATAATCGATTGTTGCGCGGTATGATCAATAATCCTGAAATTATGCAGAGCATTGGTTTGTATGTTCCTGATAATTACATTAGACATCGTCAGCATAGATTGTTTCACATTCCAATATACAGGACCAACCTGCCGATGGTTATGCCTGTTGGAAGAGCCACAGCTATGCTGAATTAAATCGCTTTGGGTATTGATATATTCCATGTGTCTGAGGGGGTTCTCCGAAGCGGGATTCTCCTACACCTTTGACCAGATTTTATGTTATTTTTAATTTATTAAATATTTTTATTTTGATATATACTTCCTAATATGTATGCCTTAAACATTTTGTTTGTAATGTACATATTATCAATAAATAAATTGAAAATTGAAATTGAAAAAAAATTGAAATAATACAAAACTATCATATCATAAAAATATAGAAAACATCATCATGGGAAGGTCCGATGTACCGCGGGAAACGCGTTTGCACGGCGCGGGTCTAAATCGTGCAATCAAATCAAACAAACCCAAACGAATCTTTCAAATCATACCATAAAACTTTAAAAAAAAAGAACTGTACAGGTAGTTGCTTTAGAACAGATTTATTTAGTTAAGCAACTATCTTCAGTTTCATATTTGTAAAGTCCTTAATGATAGCAAACAACAAGTAAATAGGTAAGGTATCAATAGTTATGAAGACAGGCGACTTCAAAGTTTGCCTTTTTACTCCCTTTATAATTAACTCGTGGCGTTTGCTTGCTTGCTTGCCGGCTTGCCGTCAAAAAAACTTTGGATCGATTTTTGACCCTTTTCCCGTGATTCAATCGAGCTGAAACTTGGCAAGTAGACTAGTGGCGACGATCAAGAAGATCTATCAAATTTTCGTTATAAAAATTAATAATTATAGTATAATTTCGGATTTTTAGAAATTTTATTGGTTTTTTCAAATTGGAATCATTGGAAAAGTTTGATTAGCAACGGCGGAGGCGGCCCGATAACGTCGCGGAATATTTTCTAAATTTGAATCACTCCGTCGGTAAACATAATAGGTACTTCACTACGAATGTCGAAAATCTAAATTGACTGACAAATGTTTTTAGAATTTAATCTTCAAAGCGTGAAGTGTCTTATCAAAGCTCAAAACATCTGACATTTTAGAAATATATTAAATTACTGTAAGTTTAGTGTTATATATTATATGTTTTAATTCGTCTTTAATTGTTGTTATATTTTACAAAGAAAGGGAGTATAATAAAAGCTTGGTTTTTATGGGTTACTTTTTTTTAACTGATGACTTATATTTTGTAAAACGTTGGATTTTCATTAACGCATTATTTTTTTTATATTTTTGCTTTTGCTTTTTGCATTTGCTTTAATACCATTCAAATAAAATGAATAAAAATCTTGCAAAAAAATCTGGTTCTTTCTTCAGGGTTTTAATAATTTATTCACATAACGTGTATTAATTTTTAATATTCGATACAAGTTACTTTAACGATAGTGCAACGTTTCACAGAAAATAAATCAGAATAATTATTAAAAAAAAGTGCAAACCTTGAAGTGGCTTGTGTTTAACTATTGATATTAGGACATTGTTTCGTCAATATTTTTTACTTATAATTTAGACAGGAATCTAAACAATCTACAATACAATACATACATATTATGGACTAATTCTGTTACCCTCTGTATTTAAGTAGCGCTATTTTATGAATAATAAATAAAATTAAATAAGCAATATTAATTAAGATAACTTATAGAAGTCTTACAGAGACTAAGTTATTTATATGGGAAACATACGTGAACGTTTTTATAGGATGGCCTAGGGTTTATGACCGTATGGCTTAAGTGATGTATGTTCTAAATCAATATTTTTTCAAATATTTGTATGCACTATGCTAGAGATATATATGGACCTTCCAATGCCATTGTATACATACTTAGATTTCGTAGCTGGTAATAATTCCTCTATATTTTAAAGTGTAATACTAAACAATATTATTTTTAATGTATATTTGATTTCTTCCGAATTATTTAACACATACCTACACTAGAAGACGCCTAAAAATTTATATTTAAAAAATAATATCAATTTGGAAGCTTTAGAAATTAAGAAATCAATAAAAATAAATAAAAACTATTTAATAAATAAATAATTACAATTGTCGCGTAGCCCGATTCTAGATATTATGTTCCCTTTTCTATTCTCTTCACCTCCTCATACCCCCTCTCTCACCTAACCGGCCTAACCCCCACCAAAATTGACGTTCTGTGCCTTTCTCTCCTCAATGCTTTCTTCATTGTTTGTATTTCTGTTTTAATTAGTATATATTCAACACTGATGAAGGTTCAGCTATGTGCCGAAATTAGTTGGTATTTATTCAAGAAAGTGGTGTCAAAGTATTATTTTATTTGCCCCCGATATACTGTTATTCCAGGGCCCTTTCAAGGGTGTGTCCGGTCCTGTCCGTATCTACATATTTAAGATAACTAGGTTGTTTATTTACAGACCATTAACACAAATTTAAATTATACGGATAAAAATAATACCCAGGAACCCAATGTATGACGTCGTAAAATACCAGACAAATCTAAACGCATCTGGTTTATCGATGTTTTTCGTGTAAGTTACTGCTTGATAATTTTTAATGACACTTCTAATTAATCATTATATCGACCATAACATTTTGAAACACTATCGCCGCATCTAAATATACGTGACACACATTTGTGTACATAGATTTGATTTGAATGGATGTTAATTGTCGTCATAAATCTTTAATTTCTCGGGTCCTGACCCAAACCCAGAGATATTCGATCTTTTTACCAAAGCGGATTTTTTTATTATTATTATTACTTTGGTTGATACTGACGAACTCCCATGGCACACCAGGCTACAACATAATAATAATTAGACATGTTGCACTCTGTAAGCAATGTGCGACTCGCAAAATTTGTCAATTCTGTGCAGGCCCGCGCTTTGCATAGGTACTATTGGACTACCGTAGTCGGGCCCTAATAAAGCCATGTATTCACTAGGGGACAAATCGCGAAACATTCCGCTCGGCATGTCGCATCAACATCTACGCTCATGTTTCGGGGACAATGACGCGGCCATTGACGTGTACACACCGGGACTCGCATATCTTGTCGCGGAAATGTCACCCGATGATCTTATGTTGACAGCTGCGGTATATCATTTGGCGAAAACGGGGTTCCGCGCAATTCGAAATGTTTTTTTGGGTCGCAATTTCAAATTAACGAGGTTTTACTGTAGTAAATTGAATATTATTAAAAACAAGGTCCTTTTTGCAAATAATTATTGTTTTCCAGACGTCGCGGAAATATATCGCCCTATGAGGTTATGATGATAGCCGCGTATCTGTTTATGTTAATGAGTTTATCGAAAAGTAAGAGGAGAAAAAAGAGGAGACTGCGAAATTATTTACTGCAAAGAGAAAGAAGGACGGACATTCTATGCGATCTTCGATCGATACAGCTCGATGAGTTCAAGAACGATTTCGTTTCCCCGCATTGTCATCTTGACAGATACAGCGCATGCGTATTCACTTGTAAACATACCACGTGGTACTGACGCTCCGCGGAATGTTGCAGTGAGTACGCTCGGGTACCGTGCGCATGGTAACGTTGCCACGGCACGTAGAAATGCCGCGCTATGTTGTGCGCGAGGTCGCGGAACAGTGCACGACGTTGCAACGTCACGTAGACTCTATGCCGCGCGTGCTGTTGAGGGACAATTTGTCCCCTAGTGAATACATGGCTTAAACAGGACTGCGACTTTAATTCACTAAGAGGTTATATAATACATATTATAACCTCTTTGATAAATCATAATATCAGTAGGTATGTGCAACGCTTTAAACGCTCTGTTGAAAATTTGCTACCTGCGCCCGTGAAGATTCGGTAATGCGTAAAACACGAAGAGCTGCAAGATGCTATTTTATGAGACCGATTACCGGCATCGAGTATAAATTCACAGGACGACACAGATGATGATGAAGATATATAGTTGTGTATAAATAAACTGTAGGTAGTTATTGTACGTAAATATTTTTACATCATCAATATTTTTAACTTTTAATAATAGGTATGGTGACAGTATTAAAGAATTCGTGACTTTGGAGAAGAAAATATTTTGAAAGGATTCTAAAAAAAACTAACCCATAAAAACCAAGTTTTTATTATACTCCCTTTCTTTGTAAAATATAATAGCAGTTAAGGACGAATTAAACCATATAACATAAGACTAAAGTCAGGTAATTTAATATATTTCTAAAATGTCAGATGTTTTGAGCTTTGATAAGACACTTCATGCTTTGAAGATTAAATTCTAAAAACATTTGTCAGTCAATTTAGATTTTCGAAATTCGTAATGAAGTACCTATAATGTACACCGACGGAGTAATTCTAATATGGAAAACATTCCGCGACGTTATCGGGCCGCCGTTGCTAGTAATTAAACTTTTGGTAATGATTCCAATTTGAAAAAACCATTAAAATTTCTAATAATCCGAAATTATGCTATAATTATTAATTTTTTTAAACGAAAATTTGATAGATCTTCTTGATCGTCGCCACGAGTCTACTTGCAAAGTTTCAGCTCGATTGGATCACGGGAAAAGCGTTAAAAATCGATCCAAAATTTTAGTAATGTAAAGTAATGATCCAGTTTTAATGTACCTGCACATCGAGATTAATAAAATTTTCGATAAAATAAAAGTATAAAATTCTGCAATCGACCACTTTAACTGAAACACCGATCAGAGCGAATGACGTCACGCCTAAGTAACCATCACCGTGTCTCTTGAACTGTTGTCATAGACACAGTGTAATGTTTACTTATCTAGGCTTGACTTCATGTAGACGCCATGACATCTGCGGGCGTTTTTGCGCAAAACTAAAAATAGGTAGATGAAAATGCAATTATATGCGGAATAACTTAGGTAGTTTATTACTGAAATAATATTATTTTCGGTAATAGTAGACGTAAATCTACATTATATAAGGTTATTTCAAAGTCTGTTATCATGCCTGTTTATTTAGAGATATTCTCTCAAGATTTATTTATTTTTATTTCTATTGTAATTTTCTATGCGTTTCTATTAAAAATACTTTTTTATTTTTTTTATTTTATTTATTTGTTTACGCCCATTAGGTATAGGCTTTTACATAAAGAATATAATATAAATTTCAAAAAGCACATACATTAAACAATATCTGTATAGCACCAAAACATGAGTATAAAAATTAAAGATATAAAGTAAAGAGCAGCAATGTGTATAGGCTTTTACATAAAAAATATAACATAAAATTAAAATGAATATACATTAAACAATATAAGTTATAAGTAGCAAAATATAAAAGTATCAGGAATTGCACCAAAACATGAGTATAAAAATTAAAAAAATATAAAGTAAAGAGCAGCAATGTGTATAGGCTTTTACCTAAAAAATATAACATAAAATTAAAAATAACATACATTAAACAATATTAGTTATAAGTAGCAAAATATAAAAAATATCAGGAATAGCACCAAAACATGAGTATAGAAGTTAAAAATATAAAGTAAAGAGCAGCAATGCGTATAGGCTTTTATATAAAAAATATATCATAAAATTAAAAAGAACATACATTAAACAATATTAGTTATAAGTAGCAAAATATAAAAAATATTAGGAATAGCACCAAAACATGAGTATAGAAATTAAAAATACAAAGTACAGAGCAGCGATGTGTATGAAAAATATATATTACCCACCATTACATGTATATATTACAACTGAAGTCAGTAACGAAGCAGTACTGCCTCTTTAAGTGTAAACTTTACTTTCTCCAGACTGTCGTCGAAAATGTCAACCATACAACCATATTCATTACCAGTCCCCAATATTCTGTGTATTACAGAATTTGATTGATAATAATTAATAATAACTTTTCAAAATAAATATCTTTTCCAGACCATTTCTGTTGTTTATATTATTTTTTACCGTATAACTTTGTATTTTCACATTTTTAAGTTGTGCATGTGACTGGATAATGGTACTTGTTATACACATTATTGTTATACATAGTTAATTATTGTGAAAGAGGTAAAAATTACCACAGTAATATGCACCAGAAATCCAAATTTTTTGAAAAAATAAATTGCAAAAGAAATATGTCGATAATAACATAAAAATATTCTACCCATCACTAGTACTGCCTGTAAGGCGCATAAGTGCGAGCTATAGCTCCTTTGGACTTATCTCTTAAATGTTTTACAACCTCTGTCGTCAGTTGATTTGGTCCCAACTATACCAACTGCATGACGATGACGCCAAGATACTGGGGGTGCCGAAAGGGCTCAATAATAAAAAGATAATTTCGCTAATAAACACAGCTGACAAACAAACAACAAAAGCTATTAAAGAGAATAAAAAGAAATTAAATCAATTAAGGATAAATTATAAAAGTCTTACACAGACTTAGCTAATTTTTATATGAGAAAAGTGGATGGAAGTCTCTTATACGATGGCCCAGGACTTACAACCTTCATTTTCGTAAACACAAGAATCTTTTCCTAATATTAGTATAACTCTTCCTATTTTAGTAACAACTTGCCAACTAGTGAAAAATCTCGGGAAATAATAATAACGACTTACCCTGCGTGGCCACGCGCTGATGGCGTATCACGCTCTAACTATCTAAAATTTTAATTCCAGTATATTACAGACTTTACGACATACACTTGGACGGACAGAAAAACAATGAAACAAACAACGAAAAAAAAACATGAAATTATTATATTTGATGATGCCGATTTCTGTTGCCACTGCAGAAAGTTTTTTTTCAAAACTTAAGTTTTGAAAAAAAACAATAAAAACTAATTTAATACCATAGGGCAAAAATGTTTTATTGGATTATGGTTTGTTACGGTTGGTCTCGTTTAAGGCAATGTGAGCAAAATTCACCACTTTTTATTACATGTGGGGTATAAAAGCAA
This sequence comes from Agrypnia vestita, assembly GCA_016648135.1. Classification (NCBI taxonomy): domain Eukaryota; kingdom Metazoa; phylum Arthropoda; class Insecta; order Trichoptera; family Phryganeidae; genus Agrypnia; species Agrypnia vestita. Next base: position 34,994 of record JADDOH010000702.1, on the reverse strand, counting down.
AGACAGCAATATCCAAAAAAAATTTTAAAATGTTAATTGTCAGCTAATGTCTTGAATATAATATTTTTGTTCTTGTCCATTTCAGGCAGAGAAAAAAGGATGTGTAGCTACCGAATACGGTCTAGTATTTGGAATCTTCGAGCTGGTGGTATTTTGTGTGAGTCCGTTTTATGGAGCTCACCTTAACAAGATAGGACCTAGAGTCCTTTTTAATGGCGGCATCTTCACCACTGGAACCTGCGCCATTTTGTTTGGGTATGTCAAAATCATAATTAAATAAGAATATTATTTAATTAGCAGTGTTCATTACCTGAAGATACAAATATTCTGTAACTCGGAGAATGGAATACCACCCAGATATGTTTATCATTACTAAGAAACATGTAGGTACATAAAATGTACCATGAAATGCAATCATATTGCGTTGGTAAAATTTATGAATTTATTAACATTTCAGGTTATTAGACAAAGTAGAAGGCCACTATCCATTCATAATCCTGAGCTTTATCATCAGGATAGTAGAGGCCATGGGGAACGCCGCTTTCCTCACAGCGTCCTTTGCCATCATCGCCAAGGAGTTTCCTAACAATGTTGCAACTATGTTTGTGAGTATCTGATTGCAAAATGTTTTTGTAGTGTACCATAACAAGTCGAAGTCCCTAGTAACTGAGATATTCATATACAAGACTAGATTAATTTATTTGACCGAAAATAAGTATTGTGTGTCTTGACAGAATAGAGTATAAGTAAAATAAATGTAAGTTTTATGTAATAATTAGAAAATGCAGTAAGTATCCCAGAAAGGTACTGAAAACTTATTTGTAGTCCTTTGGACTTACATACATGCACATAATTCATTAATCATCCCAGTGTTTTTATATTCTTTGGGACCCAAGGTGAAATGGAAAAAATACTTTGGGCTTCAATACAAAATGGAAAGCCCCTCTGGGATGAATATAAAATATAATATGAGAATATAAAAAAAGGGTGGTTAAAAAATATAATATCGCAATAGGATCAAAAGTGGTAAAAAATATAAATAAATAAATTTTGTATACCTACATATAAAAATATTAAGTAGGTACTATGGTTTTATTAATTAACTATTGAGAACAGTCTCGGTCTTTTCCCTCCCATAATATTTACACTTAATCACATTGCCTACAAATATTTGCTCGTCTTTATGGTGATTTTTGCTTCATGTTTTGTTTAAGACAATAATTCCTCTATTGGCAGGATGGTCCTATACGGTGGGATATTGTCGATGTTGTCAACAATGAGGATATGTGTTTATAAGAAATTGAAGGACAACTTCTTGTTGTATCTTATATATGCAAGCATAGTAATTTGTAAAATATATTCAGGAACCAGTGGCCAGATAAAGCTCTGTATGTAATAATACAATCCAGTAGAAAAAAAATTCAATTTCTTACTTATTTAAAATGTTAAATTCATCATTCCTTTCATCCAGATCAACACGGATTCATCAAAGGGAAGTCAACCATCTCCAATCTAATCCTCTTTAATGACTTTCTAACTGATAAAATGGATAAAGGACTTCAAACAGATGTGATCTATACTGATTATAGTAAGGCGTTTGATAGAATAGATCATCATCTGTTGATTAATAAGCTTTTCCTGGCTGGAATACGTGGTGACTTGCTAAGATGGTTTGCATCCTACATCGATAATAGAACTCAAGCTGTGGTAGTAAGCAATTACATGTCGAGTTGGGTTGTAGTTCCCAGCGGAGTACCCCAGGGATCACTGCTGGGGCCATTGTTGTTTATAATCTTCATTTCCGATATTCACGATTGCTTTCGTCACTCTAATGTCCTAATTTTTGCTGACGATATGAAAATTTTTAAACCAATTTCTAGTATTTACGATTCGTTCAATCTACAAGATGATTTGCTACGGTTAGATAATTATTGTAAATTAAATAAACTTGACTTGAATCCCTCAAAATGTTCTTGTGTAGTTTTCACACGCAAAAAGAATATAATATCATTTAACTATATACTAAAAGGAGAACAATTAGAAACAGCTACATCAATCAGAGATTTAGGGGTGATGAATGATAGAAAATTATTATACGATGAACATATCAATTCTATTATAAGTAAGGCTTATAGGGCTTTAGGTTTTATCATGAGAATATCTAAAGATTTTAAGTGTGTAAAGACATTGAAAGTACTTTACTGCACTTTTGTCAGAAGCAACTTGAGTACGCAACGCAAGTATGGAACCCCCAGTATATGATGTATGTAAATTGCTTGGAACAAATACAAAAAAAATTTATTCGCTTTCTCAACTTCAAATTTAATTGCGTTTCTGGCGATTATGACAGTTCATGCAAAAAATATCACATCCTACCATTATACAAACGTCGCGAAATAGGTGATTTGATGTACCTACTAAAAATTATCAGTATCAGGCAACGTCGACTGTCCTGAACTATTAAATAGACTAAAATTCCATGTTCCCTGTAGATCTCGTAGACACAACCCAGTCTTTCACATTGATTTTACCTCATCCAACTATCGTCGTAATTCATATTTCTTGAGGGTATGCGATGCATTCAATAAACTGATAAGATTATTGGATATTGATCTGTTCGAGTGCAGCCACACAAGATTAAGAAAAATTTTGAGTGCTGAATTTTTTTCTAATTAATAATTAAGTCTCTTTTTCTCTTGTTCATTCTTTTTGTATTATTTTCAACATGCCTTTGTTTAAATTTTTTATTCCTTCTTTTTATACAATTCTTAACATGCCTAAGTTTTAAGAAAAATTTTGAGTGCAGAATTTTTTTCTACTTAATAATTAAGTCTCTTTTTCTCTTGTTCATTCTTTTTGTATTATTTTTTAACATGCCTATGTTTTTCTGCTAATAATTAAGTTTCTTTTTCTTTTATTTTATTTTTTTTATTCTTTCTTGTTATATAATTTTTAACATGCCTTAGTTTAATTCATAAATATTTATCATTACTAACATATTTCTAAATGTGGAGACCTGTAATTGACCATCTATATTATATCAATGTTTTCTATGCTTCTTTGTTGTGCTGTTGGTCTTCCATGAATATTAAATAAATAAATAAATCCTTCTTTGGTTCATGTTCATACTGCAGACATTATATGAGACTGATCAGAATTATGTTTAGGACCCCAGACCACTGTGAAAAAATATTTTTCGTCATTTTTTTTTAATTTTCTGAAAAATGCATTTGTTAAGAATGCTCTCACCAAATATTTTAAAGAAATTTGTAAAATTGACGGAGATTCAGGGGTTTAAATTTTTTTGTTTGTGTGTTGAATTATCCTTCAGCAAAACTTTGAATGCGTTTTTCTCAAAAGTACATTTTTCAACCTGGTTGACAGCTTATCAGAAAAACTATACATCCGATTTGCATGCGCCAAGTAGTAAACTGTTTGAAAATCCAGTCTCTATGGCACCACGATTTTTTTAAAAAGGGACCCCTTCTATTTTATTTTTAATAAATGATGAAAATTTTCTATAAAAAATCGAAAATAAAATTCAGCGGTCCGCCTTTTTTTTTAGATATCGAAATTCCCCTACGTGATGCTATAAACCTACATGTCTAGTTTATAACTTTATTTTTATTTCATTTTTCGGTTGTACCGTATGGCTTAATAGCTGTCAACCACCCAGCGGCAAATTCGTGAGAGTGTCCTCTTGGAAGCAGCGTACAACGAAAACCATACTTTAAATTTGAGTACAAAAATTTATATGCAGTCTTCAATATGTGTATATATAATATGAGTAATAAATAAAAAAAATTCCATGTATCGTTTGCTTGAAAATAATTACGAAAAATACACCCTCATACCGCGCGCGCACAGTGGTCTGGGGCCTTAATTCTTCAGCCAAGATATTCTCCTTCTTTACCATTTTTATTAATAATCTTTAATTATGAGATGCTTGGTTAATATTTTTATATATGCACAATAAATAATTATTTCCCTCGTGATCAAATTAAACAACCATGAAGCCCAAAATTTCAGATGTCATCAAAATATACACAGCAAAAGAACTCCAAAATATATTTTTTATCATTTGATCTTCTTCTTGGGTTTCAATCCGTGGGACTGGTATGCAGCAAAGCACATCTCCTTTTCCATCCCGCTCGGTTTCCGGCGATCCTCTTCAGCTTTGTGTAGGAGGCACAATTCATATCTTGGCTCGCTTGCTTAAGATATTCACAGCGAGGGCGCCCTCTGGCAATCTTTCCCTCTACCATTCCCTCCAGTATAGTTTTTAGCAGATTTTCATGGCGTAAAATATGCCCCATCCATTTTGCACGCCTTTTCGAGATGGTATTTATCATGTGCCTGGTTTTGTCGATCCTGCTGAAAACCTCTTCATTTGTAATGTGCTCTCTCTAGGAAATTCCTATGGCACATCTGTAGGTCCACATCTCGAAGGCTTCTAATTGAATTTTTTAATCATTTGATATAACCTGTATAATGAATATGTTAAATCTCTCATTCCAGGCTTCTCTAGAGACATTCTTTGGTCTCGGTCTCATCGTAGGTCCGATGGTCGGCGGAGCTCTGTACTCTGTAGGTGGATACACTACTCCGTTCGCGGTCATGGGTTCTGTCTTGTTTGGTGCTGCAGTGATGACGTACTTTGCCCTTCCCAAGCATGCTGAACAGGAGGAAGATAGCGAGACGAACGGTGAGTTAAATTCAAAAATCAAAATGTTCACTATATGGTATCTTTTACCCGGTAGCGCCACTTGCCGTGTTTAAAATACATACATATTTATTAAATCCAAGCTACGAAACTCGGGTTAACTTGTTTGGCTTAACAGCATCTTGAACTCTCAAGCATAAAAATGTGTGATCACAAAATCCAGAATTTAACATAAAATAATGTTCATTTCAGTATCCTTGTTCTCACTGCTGAAGATACCTTCAGTCCTGCTGGCTGCACTGACCATCATCATTTCCAGTACCAGCATTGGATTCCTGCAAGCCACATTGGAGCCCCATCTACGGCAGGTATGACACCGATGATTATCTACAAATAAAAAGATTTTTATTGATATGTAGACACTTTCCCCCCCCCCATTCTAAAATTTTGTACCAGAATGATCTCATAAAATATGAGCCAAAATAAATACCATGGTGAATGCATGTTTTGTTCAACGTAAGTGTCCCAATGTTTTGAGACTTTTTAGAAATGTACATGTTTGAAAATCCAAAACACATATTTGAAAATTAAAATATATCCTCTCCAGTCTCGGTAATTAGGCAAAGAACTTATTTGTTAATTTAATATACGTACCTACCTAAAATTTGAATTTTAAAAATATTACGTACCCCGTATCTATTTATTTTTTTGTCTACTTATTATTGAAATATCAATAAAAACTATTGTATGAACTTTCTAGTAAGATGATTGAATACAAAATATTGAGTTTGCAATATTTATGTAATGAATATATCGCACATACGCCCAAGCGATAACAGAAGCACATTGGAGTATTATATTGCACTCCAAGTTCAAGGCGATCACCTTTCCAAAATATTTTTTTTAGTTAAGAATGTCACATCGTTAGTTCTGCGTACCAAAAGTTTAATAATAATAATATGGGATTAATTTCACCTCAAAATACTCTTACATACTAAAAGCATAAAATAATAAAATGAAAAATAGTATAAAAAAGAAAAGAGAAAGAAAAACAGCTCAAAACTTACAATAGTAAAAGAAACAACTAATACATATTAAAAATGTTTTGGGAAAGATTTTGTAAACACGTGTGTTTTAAATCTTTTCTTAAATAAAGTCTATGAATCCATGTTCTTATTAGGGAGGGCAACAAGTTCCATGCTTTGGGGCCCGCCACTACAAATGCCCGTTAGTTGAATCTAGTCTTCTGGCACTGACTTGCCGGTTCCACAACCCTTCCTACCGCTGACCTGGGAGTTTGATCTCTTCCATTTATGTCTGGAATACAGAGCTCCTGAAGATACAGAGGCGCCATGTTATGAGTTGCCTTGTACATCAACCAACACAGTTTGAACTCTACTCTGTTCTACTCAGGAAAAGGAAGCCAGTGCAATTCTCGCAGAAGGGATATTATGTGGGAGAATTTTGACATTCCACATATTATCTACGTTGCAGCGTTTAGAATTGATTGTAGCCTATTGAGCTGAAACATCGGTAGGCCAGCGTACATACCATTGCAATAGTCCGTACGTGATGCATTAATCAGTAGACGGGCTGCCTCAGAGGGAAGATGTCTGCGTATACTTTTAATCTGTCTCAGTTGATAAAAACGTGCACTGACAGTTTTGCTGATGTGTGTATTCATGGAGAGATCTGAATCGATGTGTACACCCAACAACCTGAATGCAGATTTTGCATTCACAGATATTGATTCCCGGATTAGGTGTTATCTTCTATGTGTAACATTCCATAATTGCTTTACAATTAAAAGTGATACTTTTTTTTTTCTTCAAATTGAGTGCAAGAATATAATTTTTAAAAAGTGATTGTTGTGTTCTAAGAAATATGAAAAAATAATGTCATGTTGATATTCAAAATATCACTTTTTATTGCTTATTTGAATTACGGGAATTAACAACTCAAAACTCTCTTATTTCAGAATAAATATTTTACTCAATATGCAACGTGTTGATGGTAACTGATTACAATTTACCTAAATCTTAGAACTAGAAAAACATTAACTGACTTGAAAAAGTACTTAATAAAATTAAAAAAATACTACATATTTTATATTACAGCATTTCCGAATGTACTATTTTAAAATAAACCATTTACATATTGGCGATTAGGCAACTATGCCCTTTGATCAATAAACATTTCGCGTCCGAATAGAATGACATTGTGTAATACATTTTCTGTCCATTGTTGCATTAAGACATAATCACATGTGTATTACGTAAATAAATAATTAAATATTATCTTGTTTTTCCTTACATTGTTTGCATATTTTACCAGTTTATATACAATATGTTAAATTTTGTTATCATTGTCAATGACAATTTCCCTGGTAGGTCTTGGTCTCCACAAAAATTTTTCTCTATTGATCTTTATTATATACAGTTCATCTCCAGCCCCGGAATTCTAAGCAACCACTTTCACTTTCCGCCTACCCCTCCCCCGCTCCCGAAAACTCCCGCCCCATGTAGTAGATAAAATGTCTTCTAGTCTTAAGTTAGAATATTACTGAAGATGATGCAGTAAGCATCGAAAACGTTTTAATTAATTTGTTTAATTAAAGTGTCATTGTGTGAAGAAAACATTGTTGGGTTTTATTCATAGTTACTGTTAATTATTGATTTCAGTTTGAATTCACACCAGTTATTTTGGGCCTCATGTTCATTATAAATGGTGGAGTTTACGCAATCACGGCCCCACTGTGGGGCTGGATCTGCGACAGACCTAATTTCAACCCAAAGTGGGTCAGTATCCTCGGATGCGTCTTCGTGGCCGTAGGATTCTTATTGGTTGGACCTGCTCCATTCTTCACAGCTGATACGTAAGTTTGCATGATTTGCTTCAATATCTCATCTATAATATCTTCAATATAACATCTCGCTAAAGTTACCTCAGACAAAATTATATCACATTTTTTATCAATGGTAATATCATCAAATTCGTCATAATCATAGTCATGACGGATGATATTTGATTCGCTAGTATCAATAGTGAGTAGGCTTTGTTATATAATACAAAAACAAGAGGTATAGTTTTGATCTTGGTGAATACATATTAAGACAATTTATTTTTTCATTCGTTCTATACAAACTTTATACATAGCCCGCCTTAAAAAAATGCAAAAAAAAATTGATCAACCGCACTTGAAAAAAATTAAAAATTAAAAAAATGTTTTTGTAGCATAGCCCAGTATCAATATAAATAACTCATTTAAACAACAGTAATGATTGCTTCAATGAGAATAGAACAGATTAGAAAATCTATGAAACTACACAATTTATACACAAGCATATTTTATTATGATTATATACTATGTAAAATAACAGGAAAGAATGACTAACAGTGCAGATATTTCATTGAGATATGCAGACAGTCCCTACTTAAACTGAAACATGTATAAAAATGCAATTTTACAGGAGAACTGTTTGAAGTTTAGCTTTGTATACAAAATGAACGAATTTGTCCGCTTTAATGACAATTTTTTAAATTTTGTACTATGGAAAAAAGTATTTTCTATGAATTGGTACAATAAAGTCAAAAATGCATTTTTGATAGCTGTCCGAGTTTATGCAGGGGCCGTCGATATATGTTTCTCTAGTAGCAAACCATTGACTGTTAAAATACATATGGATTACTTCAAAATGCACAGTAGAAAAGTGGGGCTAGAAATGTATATAATAAATATATCTGATTATGTGAATCTGGTTAGCAGTGCTAAGATCGAAATAAACAAACAAATTAACTTTTTACCAAGTCAGCTGGATTCATAATAAAGGGTTATGATTCATAAATATAATGTTTGTAAAGAAATGCTTTAAATTACTAACTTTATAATATCGAGGGTAGAAACCCAAAAGAGTGTTAGTGATGTGTTTTGGATTAATAAATATGGAAATTTTTTAATAATAAAAGAAACATTGACAATATCAGATTGACAGAACTTCATTTTGCTCTCCTGTAAAGTTCGAAATAATCACTAACGCCCTTTTCGCTTCCTACCCTCGATATAATCATATCAAAACATACTCAAATGATAATATCACATATACCTATCTACATATTAATATGTTCTTATCTATCTATGCATTGTATCAATTGTATTATGCTCAATCATTCAAAATTGTTTTTAAATAACCAACTCAATCAAAATATACTTCATTTGACATGGCCTGAATGATTACAAATTAAAACAAACTTGAATGTAAAAAAACTGTATCAGATTGTATAAGTTTGACACAACATGTTTATTATGGACTCACAAATTGTATATTAATGAAATATGTTCTTCATTCCAGAACTGTTTGGGTTGTCATCTGCGGACTTGTCCTCCACGGTTTCGGAATGTCATGCCAGCTGGTCTCATCATTTACAGATGCTCTGAAAACAGCTATGTAAGAAATTAGATTGTTTTCTCAATAATTCAGCATTCTTTGTAAAACCGGTTGTGAAGGACTGATTTATGGCAAGGGCCTGTCTCACTAAGCATTTGGAGTGCTCTCGTCTTGGGAAAAGATGATACAAAATTATAATATAATGTCACAATGTGAACTAGGAACAGCAACACAGATAAAGAGATAATGTTTTAGGTTAAATTGTCAATAATAACAGACCTGGAGCCTAAAACTTGTAAGCTGAAAACTCCCAAGCCGGTCCAACAAAGATCATCCACTTTTATAATTTATTCAGCGGCCCTCTAAAATGCGGGACCCGCAACATGTGTGATTATAAATTCACCACTGTCTGTTGTGTTCTTGTTATGTCTTCAATCATAGAAATTGATAATTTAAGGAAAGGAGAAAAATATTTTAAAAATAGTTTTATGTATATGTATGTTTTATGTCATTGGGAGTAGTACAAATCCACATAGGTATATACCGTAGATAAATAGCGTGTATTTACAGTAGACCAAGTTTTACAGAAGGTTAAAACGTTATAATTTTCTTATTTCGATGGGTACTGGTCTCATTTTTTCAAAGAGAGTATTAATTCATGTGTTCAATGTACCTACTGGTCGATCACAGCAGGCATTAAAAAAGTGGCTCCTAATCAAGCGAAATATCAAATTGGCTACCTTTGTCAGATACGTAGAATTATCCAATGCTAATTACGCATATTTGCATTCCTGACGATACGTATCTTTGTTTAAATAATATTTATATGCATGTTCTGAAAACACAATTACTGGATTTTGCCCACAGAGGGATAATTATTAATTAACATAGTCTATGAATAAGTCCTACATTTACTAGTTTTTTTTTCATTTAATTATTTTTTTTAAATGGTATCATGCTGTGTTTTACTCCATTCTTTCACTTGACAGCAATATTTACCATGTGTTCAGCTAGAATTCCAAGTAAACAAAACAAAGACATGGAATGAGACACAATGAGATATATCTCAGAGATTTAGTTGAGATATTTGATCTGTAGATAAACTCAGAGAAACTGTATACCCACAATTTTGAAAAGTTAGGCTATCATAAGGCACTCAATTATGAAGATTTATTTAATTTTAACTGCTACTGGAAAGATTTAAATTCACAAAACTGAGGAACGGATTACAAATGATCAATAGACCCATATTTGACATACAAAAAGTGTAACAATGTACCTACTTACTAGATGGCAAATATTTAAGACATGGTGTGTATATAGGGACAACAAAAGTCAAAAATTGTCTCCAAATCATCACAGGGGAGCAAGATTCGTGTCTCAGTAATTGTCTAAAGTTGAAAGTTGAAAACTTCTTCCGTGGACCTGGGTTACGTAGTTGTCCTAGTAAAAACCTGCAAATAAGTTTATTTAAAAAAAGGCTAGATATACTTGACCCCTCATTTCAGATTTGTTATTTTGCAGGGGACATGGCTTCCCTAACAATATAGAAACCTACGGGTTGGTATCTGGATTGTGGACATCGACATTCGCACTTGGCGCCTTTATTGGACCAACTGTTTCCGGCTTTTTGTTTGACAAAACTGGATTCAGAATGTCAACACTATTCATATTTGTTCTGCATACTGTATCGGTGAGTCAAGTCTGATTTGCACACTAAATTATTTTTCTGAAACCACTACTGAATCCACCTTTTTGTTTTCAAATTACAACATTTTAGTTTACCATTTACAGGGTATAGCGATGATGCTGTATTTGGCATTCGGGAAGCAGAAACTCGCAGAGTTCAAGGTCATTGAAGGGGATGAGGAAGATACAAAGAATGAGGGGAATCTGGAAGGCTCATTTATCATGGGAAATGGTTCACTCAAAAGGTTAGAAATGTTTGATAAAATGAGATTGTAACATTGTATGAACTCCTATTGTTATCAATTTGTTTATGCACACATACTTAGTTGGATATGATTATTTAAGTATAAATAAATCTATTGTTGTATTATTTTCTCTCTTGTAGGATCAGCAAATTTGTAGAATTAAGTTTTATTTCAGTCAAAATTAAAAAAAAAACCACTTAAATGTGTTAATAGTTCAAATATTCAAAATCATTATTTTTTGTATTAATCATTCAAGGAAATAGTTTTTTTTCTAATTCCTTAAGAATTTACATTTATGCAAGGTGTATTAATTTATAGACTTTGTTACCCACATTAACCTAATTTTAATTCTTAATATCTCTTATATTTGTGTTCTTTAGTAGAATTTCCCAATACATATTGACAAGATTTTTGGTGATACACCAAAGTAATTGTTAAAATTTGATATATTTTAAAATATTTCTTCTTGTAGATTGAGCAAACATTATAGAAATATGTTTATAAAACATAGTCAGATTGTTTACTCTTGTAGAATCAGCGAGATTTGTAAAATTATTAATACCTAGCTGGATTATCTATTGTAGAATTAGCCAACTTTTCTATAAATTGCATCATTCAATGAATGCAAAATGACACCTATTAAAATAAATCTCCGTGTGAGGTAAACAATGTGAATATGTACTAAGTATAAGAGCAAAACATTTTTGTTTTCAGTTCACGATCGCAGATGGGCATCTCTATTGAAAGAGCGAGACCATCAGGAATGAACAGCCTTATTGCTTGTAACAGCTTCAAAAATAGGTACTTTATTTGTACATAAATCATTGTTGTTCATTATTGCTCCGAGGTGAATAATTTTGTTAATAAATCAAAGAGATGTTAAGCTTTAGCAATTACAATTCACATGTGAAATTTAGTCTTGAAGAAGAAAGAAAATATTTATCTGGTACATTTATGGTTTAAGTATGTGCTAGGTAGTGATAGCATTTTAATTGGTTACGCAATATCCGTTATTGGAGATTTGTGTACGATTGTATCAATGAACGATTTTTTGCAGTTCATGGGCGACCATAGGTATAATAGATAAATCTAAATTACCAATCGATACATCAGATAAAAATCTCAAATAACAGATCATATGTAGCCGGTTAAAATAATAGTTTGATCATGACTTGTGCTAAGATATATTTAATTGAGAATAATTCTGCGCGGCTTATTTGAGCATATTTATGTAATGTTCCCCTGCATCACGTCAGCAAGCACGCATTTAGACTGTTCGATCTTGTACATTTGACTTACATGGCGTATGTTTTTTACCATCAACACTTACATCGCATATGTTTTTTATGATAATTTCTTCATATATACTTCAGAAAATCTCACTCAAATATTAAGTATATTTTGATCGGCGAGGGCTTAGGCTCATGTTTCACTACCATACAATACAATTAGTCTGATGATTGTTTTGTAAATGATAAGTTTAGATGAACGACATACACAAAATAAATTGTTAGCGTGTTTAATGGATGTAACATTATATTTTTGCTTACAGGCGAGCTTGGGCAAGGGCAAACGGCAACAGCGTAGGAGGATATGGTCGTTCATACGGAAGTGTTGAAACTGACAGATACCGGCTGATGTAGAAATGCTACTACAATCATAATTTAATAATAGTAATTGATAGAAATCTCTCTCAATTTAAACATCTTAATATAATTGAACTTAGATAAATAATATTTGCTTGAAACATGTATTATATTAATGTACATTACAATCCAGGATTTAAAACATATCTCTTGGCTTTTATGTAAGTAATAATTAAAATAAATGTGAGACGATACTCAATTTTTGTTTCCTTACTTAAATAATATACCTTAAATATTAAAATTCCATTTAAAATGTGTATAGAAATTAGAATATGCCTCTTTAATTGCTCCCGGAGGAATAACAGGCCCAGAGTATGAGTTGAAGAAGTTACCGGGATGAAAATAGCATATATGTATTATCAGGCTGCCTGTCAATGCTTTGGTTTGGATCTTCTATCAGGATTGACTCCCTTATCCATCCTTATTGCAAATGCAATATTGGCTTTATTTTCACTGTGTTTTATGTAGACTCTCTATAACATGGATTTGTCTATGGACATGTCTCCTTTTGGGTCACTTAGGCCCTGTTGCGCCATCAGAAGTAAGAGTAAAAGTTAAGAAAAAAGCATAGATTTTTGCGTTCTCCACCAATCAAAACACTCATTTTCGTAAAAATCTATGCTTTTTGCTTAACTCTTACTCTTACTTCTGATGGCGCAACCGGGCCTTAGGGGTGCCAATCTTCTCACCTACCAGCCCATGATCTACAATTATTTACACCTACATTATATGCACATCTAACTGATATTCAACATTTTTAGGAACTGGTTCTCTCTGACTTAACATCCCTAAATTTTTTGTCTATGGAATTAGTTGTGGCAGATTGAGATTTTTGATATCAAATCTATGGGAAAATACAGGATCATCTGACGCCTTGCTTGATGAAGCATGGGAAATGTATGAAAAAATACAGTGGATAGGGGAAAATTTTAATTTTACAATAATAATGGTTTCGGTTTTGGTTATACAAATTTCAGTGTGAATCAAATGAATTCTGTCACTGTATGTCTCCCCTTTCTCACACATTCACCAATCAGATGTTTTGGAATATCTTGGGGGCTGCACCCTGTAACACAAACCTGCACTTCCGAGTACATAGATTTTTTTAACAAACATTCCTGAATGAGTACATCATTTTGCTATTTATGGACTTGCTTACGCTGATTGCAGACATTTTGGTTTTGTTTTGATTATAAATATGCTGATTATGCTTGCTGGCCTTGGAATTTTTAATTTATCAGCAAAATTTACTACCTAATCAATAATAGTTGTTCAAGCAACTTGTTGGTTTAGTGGTTAAGACTCTTGCCTGGTGATCCAGTGATCAGTGCTGCCCCATCAGTTGAGCCCCATTCCATGAGATCAGCAAGTTAGTACTATTTCTATACCATAAACGTTAAGCTTGATTAGAAAATTATATGAAAATTGATGTGGCACGTATTCCCTGTACGCATTTCTATTTTAAACAAGTCTTAGTTTGCATGGTGATATATAATATAAAGTCAGAGTAAGTTTTGCAAATTACTCCCGTTGTTATCCATCGTTATAATATCCCAAGACAAAATAGACAGGATATATTTATTTATGTTACTATGAGAAATATCAAGACAACTGTCAAATGTCATCATGTCAGTTGACGAAGTGTGCAATGTTATATATGTAATAGCGATTATGACATAATTGTTAACGATAATGCAAACCAGTTTGAAAATAATACAATGTGAAACTATATATCTTTGGCAGCATAATTATCTCAAAAACTTAAAAAGTGTGGCTTTCATTATTGTCTTCTCTTTAGTTAATGTCATACTACATAAAAAGAACATACGCTGTAAGCATTCTGATACTGTTTACAGTAATATTCATACATAAACAAATGTGACAGCATACAGTGTGATAGTTTTAAGTTTTGTTTATTTATATTATATATTAGATATCATATTATCAATGTGGAAGATGACATGGATTATCTTTACTCAAAAACATGCTGGTGAGTCATACTCTCATCATGTTATGGAAATACAGTTACACTTTCAAAATAATGCACGTTTTTAATGACAAATTATAAATAATGTTATTTATAAAGGAGATTATTTAGAAGAAGTGGCACAACAGGGCACTCAAACAATACTGAAATGAGTGAGGGATCTTTACAGTGATATAGTGCTTCACTACTTCAGGAACTACCAAGAAAAAAGAATCAACATATGATATATTTTTCAAAGTTAAAAAGCAAAAATAGACCGAAGAACTTTAAGAACTCGAAGCTTATGAACACAAAGAACCTGGAAGCATGAAAAGTATATTAATCAAACACTTGAAATTGATTTAAGTTTTCATTTATCATCAAAGTCATTAGATACGAATTCAATTTGAGCAAGTATTCCTTAATTCTCAATATTTTTGCTCTAATCACTCATTTGTGGAGCACTTTATATGTATTCATATTTTCAGAATATTAGCCTTCAGTTGTCGCACTTATTCACTACTGAACGCTCAGTTAGTACTCTTTTAATATATTTTCGCTGGTCACTCGCTGCCGGCCCATGTCTCTGGGAAAGCTTCTGTGTAATCGCTGAAACGTTACAACAAACTGTTTGTCTCAATGGCGTCATTTTTAGACAATTTTTCTGACGTTTCGCGAATCTAGTAGTTTATTCTGGACCCCTCCAGCAATTTCTAATTTACTGTAAAATGTCCAGAGTACTGAAAAATTCTCAATTACGCGCCATTCCTTTTCTTCCTATAATCTACACTCTGGTGACAATATAGTATATGTATTAGCCATACACCTGTGAAAAATCATGGGAAATATTAATAATTAATAACGACCCATCCGTGACTGCGCGACATGAGCCGCGCGCTGATTGCATGTCACATTCTAATAAAAGCAAAAGGTATAAAGGCAAAGGCAGCAATATCTAAGAAATTAAAAAAATGTTTTGAAAGCAGTGACTGAGGGTTACAAATTTTAAATGTACTGAATTTTAGTTTTTATGTACATATTTACCCTTCCAAAATCATGTTTCCTATAAATTTATATGTTTTGTTTCCTATAAAATTTCAAATTCAGTATCTACATTCTAAATTAGTAATCCTCGATCGCTGCATTCAAATTTTTTTGGATATTGCTGTCTTTGCTTTTATAACCCACAATTATCTAATGTTGTCATTCCAGTTACGGACAGACAACAATATTATTATTTTTATATACGATTGGCTTACATTGTCCAATATCAATCGATTTATTTTCTATAACTACGTGAAATTGAGTTTCACACCACAAAATTTTTCATTATGCAATGTATCATGGAATGAATTACGTTTCTTGGTACCTCAATACATAACTATAACTGCAGACAACTTATAAATATTGTTTTGATTAAAACTATGTAAAAATATATAATTAATTATGAATCCAAGTGAAGTTTTATGCATTTGATAATAATAAAAAAAATTGCGGCATTTTCATAAACATGCCATCAGCTTGTTATGATTTCATAGATAATGGTCATTATGTGGCAAATAATAAAATGAATGTACGCTTAATTTGTAATCAGGTTCATAATAACAGGTATCAATCAGAGCTTGTTAAGTTATGAACGGTGCATTATGCTGAGAAACCAATTTGTTCTGACATATCATTACGCAATAAATGCAGCTATTTTTTATAACAGCAAATATTTTATTATTCAGTTTGATAATAATTATGACTTATTCCGGTATGTAGGAAGGTTGGTGCAGCCCCACACATTATATATAGAGTATACATTTATACATTGAATTGTAGTACAGGCAAGAAAATAAGGTACATAGACAAAAGTAGATGAAAGATAGAGTAATAATAATATTGATATAAGGTACATCCAGGTAAGGGCAGTACTTTGGGGTAAGTGCGCCTACACCCAAATATTGAACAAATTTTGAAATAATTTCTCATTACTTACACCCATAGACAAGACAACAACAGTTACTGGATTTGGTCCCCAGAGGGATGGTTAATTAATTAAGAATAAATTATAGAAGTCTCACAGAGAAGAAGCTATTTATATATGAGAAGATTGGATGGAAGTCTCTTACACGATGGCTCAGGGCTTACAACCTGTATGAGCTGGCTTAAATGATCACTCTACACAATGCAACGATCGCCAATTCCATCGTAAGAACATCCACTCATTATCAAATTTTTTAAAGTTCTATATATGTTTCGAATCAAGAACATTTCATATATTGCTTCGGTCTCTGCTAGAGACATCTGTTGTTATTTTTTTCTCATTAACAAGTTAGTATATATAGATTTTGCAACTGGTAATGATACTTCTATATTTTTAGAATGATCACTTAGCTCATACAGGTTGTAAGTCCTGAGCCATAGTGTAAGAGACTTCTATCAACTTTTCTCATATATAAATAGCTTCATCTCTGTGAAACTTCTATAATTTATCCTTAATTAATAAAACTATTAAGATCGAATACTGTTGTCTGCTGAATATGTACATTGTAAAGAAAATTGTCTACGAATTTTGGCAATCAAAAATATAAAGTTGCTTTCGAAGTTACTGTGTTACAAAAAGTGTTAAAATTTTGTTGTTACTGTCAGTGCAGAATTTCAAACTAAAGTAAATAGCAACCAACATAAATGTCTAATTTGTTTTTAAACACACTTTATCATTCTTATATAAATATTTCAAATTTAAAAACATAATCAATATTTTCCTAAATGGGGGAAGTGCGTCTACATTGATGTTTCTGAAAATGTGTTTTTATTTATATTTTGCATGTTTAAAATAGCAATTATTATTTTATATATGTGAAGAATAATTATCTGGTCTACTGTTTGCGTTTAAAACCCATTAGAATACTTTGTGAATAAATTGAAATCTTTTATTGTACATAACTTGAAGAAATTGATGTCGCACTTACCCGCACTCACCCTATTGTAAGAAAACCTTTAGCGAGCAGTTGTACATAGATTGTGAGGGGCCGTATCTTTAGGACGGACTAAGGCTTTAATTAGTAAAACCACACTAAAAGTAACAACTCTATTTCTAAAATATATTTTTTTTAGATAATTTGTATACGGTAAAACCCAGTTAATTCGAACCCCGATAATTCGAAATTTTTAAAATCCACAAGTCCCAAATTGTTAATTTCGTAGTAAATTAACCCCGATAATTCTAAAATCCCGGTAATTCGTAATTCTAAATAATTTTTAGTCACTTGCGCCACAAATCAATACATTTTAGTTCAAATGATTCGATTTTTTTTTGAAATTTGACAAAATTTTGAATTATATTTCGATTTTTTCACAAGTGAGAAAAACAAATATGTTAAATATCGGGTACTTTATGAATAGAAATGTCGCGATCTTTGTATAAACTTAATGAATACGGTAAGACAGCAGTTTCAGGTTCTTTGTTTTCACGTTTTTCCGCTATTTACACCGAAAAGTCGAAGTTCCGTTTCATCTCCATACATTTGCTTACAAATATTTTGCGCAATTTACGCGGAAGAATTTTTCATTTCCCCTACATTCATTAAAATTTGCGAGCATTTTTTTGTTTTTCTTTCTACAAATTTAACACGTCAACATTAGATAAATTATGTATTTTCAACGCATCTTTCTTGTTTGGTTTCAGGCTCGAGCGAGTATGTATTACGTTAGTAATGAAGTAACGTAAAAAGGGGCAAACTATTTACAGTATCTAAATATTTTCAGCGTTTAACTAATGACCATTTTTAGTACAAATTATGAAATAAAACAATGAACTTTGTTTTTTTCCACTATTTTATATTTGAGCACTTGTTTTACTACATGTTTCGGAAACGTCCGTTTCCTTCATCAGGTGAATTAAGTCTTAATTCACCTGATGAAGGAAGCGGACGTTTCCGAAACATGTAGTGAAACAAGTGACTTAATTCACCTGATGAAGGAAACGGACGTTTCCGAAACATGTAGTGAAACAAGTGAATTAATTCACCTGATGAAGGAAACGGACGTTTCCGAAACATGTAGTGAAACAAGTGACTTAATTCACCTGATGAAGGAAACGGACGTTTCCGAAACATGTAGTGAAACAAGTGACTTAATTCACCTGATGAAGGAAACGGACGTTTCCGAAACATGTAGTGAAACAAGTGCTCAAATATAAAATAGTGGAAAAAAACAAAGTTCATTGTTTTATTTCATAATTTGTTCATAATGGATTTCCACAAAGTTAACGCCGAAACATTAAATTACCATTTTTAGTAGTTGTACACCTTTTACCATCAGCTATGATACCATCCGCACGATTTTATTCTGTGGGTGGTAGGAATCATTGTATTCAACGGGCTACTCACACACCTGCTGCAGGGGCAATCTAGGGCGCACGGCGGTCGTGGCAATATCGGCTTGTCTCTACACACACGCCTGCCACTCAGTGTTCGAGTATAAGTGGAAATAAACACGCGTTGAGAATTATCGAAAAATCAAAAGATCGGTATAGCTCTGGCCCTATGGCCCTTCTGCCCCAACGGCGCTACACAGGCAGCGATCTAGCAGGGCGGCAGGGGCGATCTAGGGATCGAGGATGGTCCCGCGCTCCTGCCGCCCTCCGCAGGGTCGATCTAGGAAATCGCCCCTGCCTGCCTACACAATTTAAGGGTCATCCCCACTCTTACACCCTTGTGTAAAACCCCACTTTTGCACCCTTGTGTACACTGCCTGTCTACAACATCACAATTTAAGGGTCATCCCCACTTTTACACCCTTGTGTAAAACCCCACTTTTACACCCTTGTGTACACTGCCTGTCTACAACATCACAATTTAAGGGTCATCCCCACTCTTACACCCTTGTGTAAAACCCCACTTTTACACCCTTGTGTAAAACCCCACTTTTACACCCTTGTGTACACTGCCTGTCTACAACATCACAATTTAAGGGTCATCCCCACTTTTACACCCTTGTGTAAAACCCCACTTTTACACCCTTGTGTACACTCAGCAGGTGTGTGAGTAGCCCGCTTTCGTCGGCGCGAAAATCGTAATGGCTGTAATGACTCATCTATTGATTGTATTAGGTATGCATTGCTTTTTTTAAATTTTTGGGTATTTTTTATTTTATTTATTCATAAAATCCTTGTTGTACAATTTATTTTACAGATGAATATGTGGATCATAATAATGTATATCATTTTATTTACAATATTACTTATCTAAATATACATATTTTAATTATGTTTTGTGGCTCAACCAGGCGTAGCCTATGCTAGAGTAGCTAATTGTATACGTGTTACATATTTGTTATAGTTTGTCAACACTAATGTAGGACAAGTTTGTAGAAGTTATATAATTAATATATTGGTGGGCGGAAGAAAAAAAAATAGAATTATTATTTCTTTTTATTGTTAATCGCATTTCAATTTGTTTTAAGCACCTTCTTAAGAATTTCTTTTGTAAAATCGTTTGACAGTTTTTATTTACTTTGTATTTATATTTTTGATATTACGTTTGCCGATAATATAATTATAACCGATAGTTATAATTTGCCCTAAAAACATCGCGACAAAAGTACAATTGATTACAAAAATACAGACTTTTTCGCAAAATTAACGGATTTTTTCATGAGTTTTACGATGTTAGGCAAATTTCGCAATCGCGTCGCGATTTTTTTTTACCTCGATTTTTTTTCGAATTAACGGGGTTCCACATAATACGAAATGTTTTTTTTTTGGTTCCTTGAATTTCGAATTAACGAGGTTATACAGTATGTGTATTCTAACATTGTTCGAGTTAAGATTGTAAGTTATCTAGAACTTCAAAGTTTATGAGCTCTATGATGAACTTCAAGATAATTACATACAATGTCATTCCATAATCCAGAGGGAAGATGGAGCATTGGAAAACTCCACTACACTGACTGTATGAGATCCAGATGAATCTGAATGTTTCGCCCACTTTTGCTGTGTTTTATTTTCGCTTTTAATTTAAAATCATTTTTATACGAACCGTATATTTTACTGAGAAGCATATCCCGACGATTCGCTGAAGTCTTATTCAGCGTCATCAGGAGAGCGTCCTATCACGGCGGAGGTGTAGGCCGAACTGATTATTTATTCTGAGGTCGTAAATTATATGCACTTTGTTGTGGAGTGTTCACTTCTTCTACGATAGAGGTCGCCAGTGTGCAATATGTACTAATTACTCTTCGGGCTTTTCTGCTAAACCCAGTAAAATATATGGTTCGTATAAAATATCCGTTTTATTTAACACGTAAGTATGTCCAACGACCATAATATTAACCTTAACTCTTTAATAAAATCGTATTCCCTAAAAACTACTGAATCCATCACCGCAGTAGATAGTTATGATGAATGTAAATTATACTATATGCGCAGGGGATTCAAACCAAGTCAACAACACTACAGGGGGTTATACACTTAAAGAATATGAGTCGACAATGTTATAAAATTTTGTGAAAAATATCAGTTATGGAGATAAGCATATGTAAATATCAAAGATTTTTGCACTTTTTGCAAAAAGCAATTCTCATTTTTTTTTCAATATTTCTGACTTATCTTACAGAAAATGTTGGACAATATAAGGTTACAACCATGCAGAAAGTTTTAATCATTTTAAATTATTTATATAAAAGTGAATGAATTTATAATATTCAATATGTTATAATATATAATACATTCGTATAGTGTGAGGCATACATACTGCACCCCAAGTTCAAGTCTATCAACTCTACAAAATCGTCACGATCGTAGAACAAAGACGGATGTGCCAAAAAATCCATATTGACTTTTTTGGATCATTAAAAAGTGAAAAAAAAAAGACATCTAATGGTAAATATAAAGTGTATTTTTTCTCATTAATTTAAAAAATACGAAGTCAGTATAACCACGGTTCTGATTTGCGATCGTAGAATAATGCAGCATGTGTAAAAACGTCATTGTACTGCGCTGACTATATTTGAGGTTTGAAAGTTATCAACTTTAAATAACTAACCTAAGTTTCAAAAGAAAATCTTTTGTAGTTATCGAGCTATAACATAAAGTGTCTTTATGTAAATAAAACTTCGAACTGCTCTCGTGCAAACTTGAGAAAAATCACATGCGTCGTTATTCTACAATTATGATGAAATATGCATTTGCAAATAATAAGGTTTAATTAAAGCTTCTTCTTTTAATATGTTAAATGGTACTGCAAGTATTAAAAGTGAACTTTTGCACAGCAACATGACAAAACATTATTGTTATCATATTTCTTAGAATCACTTTTCATCACAAAAGGGAATATACAAAACGTGTATTTTTATTAATTGACTAATTTTTTTGTTTTCCCGTTTTGTATAAGAATTTAATGCAATGATTTAAATGTTTGATACACTGTAAATTCTTAACATCAACTTTTATTTTTAAAATTTATTCAATTTTAAATTATGAATATTTTTTCAAAACTAGACCGTACGCGGGGGCTTGTTGTGAGAACATTGAAGCATGGCTTTTATGCAAACATATATTTTGGAAAAAAATGAAATTAAATATTTACCTGACAGAATATTATGAAATGTTGAAATCTGAATAATGTGGTGATTATTGTGATAGGAACATTATGAGATACATGGTGTCTCATAACTAGTAGCAAAAACTTTAGTTAGATTCCTGCCTTGATAATGAGTCGAAAATGTTCAAGCAACCATGAAAAATATCAATAGTTATGGAGATATGCAATATCAAAGTATGCATTTTTTTTCAATATTTCTGACATGTTTTATTTTGAAATCAGGACATTATACTGTGGATACTTACCCTCAGAAGCATCGGTTATAGTGACTGTATTCTTCAATTTAGCCTCAAAATAATATACAATTATTGAAGTATATTTAAAAAGGATAATGACGTAGTCAACATAAGGTAGGTACCTACTTATTTCGGTAGAGGAAAGAGTTACTACGTATATAATTTAGAAGTCCTTCAAAAAAAAATTGAGTCTAAATAAATAATTTAATGCAATTATGCGAAAAAGGCCACTGCCGCATTCTGAAGTTAAATAAACGCATGATAAACGCTGACATGCGTTGAAAAATGTTGCAACGCAAAAAAATATTACCTACGCTTGCGAAACGCGAACTCGAAGTAGTGCGTAACGCATAAGAAATGTCCCATTTATGTGGAAAATTTAATAACAAATGTGTTCGAACGCGCGCAGCTGTTAGCACGATTACTTCAAATTCCTTGTCAATCGGTAGGTACCTAAATCACTTTTAGTTTTAATGTCGACGCAAGCAGACTTCGCCTTCTTATATCAACACGCGATCTATTTCATGCGTTAAGTTGAATTCCATAATTGCACACAGCCGCGTCGCTGTTAATATCTAGTCCTATAAATTGACAGATGACGTATGAGAATAGAAGGATGCAAGGTGTGGGAAAGGGAAATACGAAATAACCTGGTTATGATTTATGATTATAGAATCCACCTTCAGAGTTTCAAGCGTCTCGATTTTATTTTCGCACACTGCCACCTGTGATTTATTTACAAAGCGTTGTCACAAACTATTGATAAAGCAGTTTTAACAAATTGAAATCTATTCTTTCATTCTTTTTGACGCTCTCGCCACAGCCACAGAATATAGACCAAAAGCACACCACAGAATATAGATGAAGCACACAAAGTTACATATATTTAGGTACCTACCTATGACTATTTATTCTGAAAAATTGAAAAGTTTTGGAATACTTACCTAAGTCCAACTTAATATGTCATTGTTTGTTTGGACATGAAAATTTTATTTGTTGTACTGCCATTGTTTGGAATATGACTGACATTAATAGCGTTGGCGTTGTCTGGAATGAACAGACAATCGACCGTATTCTGAAAATAATAAGATTTTTATGTGGTGAATGTTACCCCAACACTAAAAAATAGAGAAACGTCAAGACATCTGTCAAATAATGACAATATGTCCATCATTGTGACGAAAATATTGGCTATAATTTTATATTTGAGCCCTTTTGATGAAGAAATTAGTAGGTATATGTGTGTGAAACAAACTAATTTCTACAAATTTTTTAAATAATATTGCTACTTATTGTATCAATGTAATATTCTTTAAAAACTTTCATTTTATACAAAACTTCAAATTGCAATGGCTGCTTTGCGTATGATGTACCTAAATATCGCTTCGACATCAAATAAACCGGTCATAAGAACACCAAAAATCGTGGAGGTCCGACATTACAATCCATGTATGTGTAAAAATATATTATTTTTATTATTTATGGCATTATAAATATTATTAATGGCATATAAACTATTTTAATTTAAAATGATTTATATGCCATTACTGCACAAATGTTGAGTGATATTGGATCATCGTATATCTTGACATAAAAACACAAGATGTAATTTTTGCTTCCTGCCTTGAGTTTTTAATGACAATTATTTATGAATCCCTTATAATGCACATTTTCCTTGATTTTTAGTAAATGTCAATCCTGGGGACCCCCAACCAGTTCCAAGTAGGGAAAAGAGACAGAAAAGAGAAAATTCAAGTTAAAATAGCTTATTTTAGTACTAAGCATGGGAGCGTATTACTCATTTTTCCTCTATTTCTTATGGAAAAAATTTTTTGGTATAATTATGTCCTATTTGGTATACGTCCAAGGATCTGAAGTGAATTAAAGAGGTAGGTACCACTGTATTCGACTGATATCCACACGGTACATCAATGGACTAATATTTGACGCATTAAGGCTGGACATTCACTGAAAATGCATACTTCGGCTTTTCTTTTCGAAAATTTGAGTTTTTATTATTCATTTTTATCAGAACGTATACGCTAGACTACATTTTTTTAGGACAATGGTGGATAAAACCTTTATTCTTATACAAAAGTAATAAACTGAACAATTTTACAATAATTATGAAAATAACAGCATTAAAAATGCGTTTTCAGTGTCTTGGAAAAATCAATAGATTCTGAATATTTATGTGCAGGGGGAATATGTTTTATCACGGTATAAAGCTAGAATTGTGATGACAAAACTGTGTTAAAATAATTAAGAAATGTTCAATATTATAAAAGTTATAAATTTTCACGTTTTTTAACGATTTAAAAACACTTTTTAAAATAGATAATACCTATAAAGAGAAGATTTTAAACAATATATTGTATGAATATTAAACAATATATAAACTTTGTGTCTTCAACCATTATTTAGAAGTTAGTTTTTTTTATATTAAAAACAAGTTAATTACTAATTAAAAATAAAAATTCCAAAGCATGAAATATGTCAACAAATGACGCAGTATTAAAAAGAGATGATTTTAGAAAAAAGGGCAGTTTTGATAGCTAAAATATCAGATAACACCTAGTCATTCTGAGGTGTTCCGATTTGTAGAATTGATCAGCGATCTGACGGTGGGAAGTAGTTCAAATTCGCATAATAATAGTATTAACTTACCTCGTATCAAATTCAACATACAAGTGGCCGAAGACGACGCTACCTGCGGTGGTGTCTTCACGGGTGACTGGGTTGGCGTACGCAGACGCCTGGAGAACGCTTGTGCAGCCGACCGTGGACTCGGATAGTCCGTAGAGCCAAATGATAATGACAACGCGAAACCAAACCTATCTGCCTTTACCAAATATACTTTATTAATTATATGCAGGGTTTCTCGTAGCTAGTAGCCAAAACGTAGAAAAAAAAATCGTGCGTGTTCTCATGTAGAGGAAAGGGTACTTAAAACTCAAACATACCTACAAGATAAAATATTATGATTAAACAAAAAATTTTGATTCAATATCATGGTTTAATGCATTGCGAACGACTATGGATATGTTTTTCACGATTACGATAAAAAATCTACGATATGTGAATACATAAATGTAAAATGGCATTGTTAGTTTAATAACAAAACATAAACTGACAAAATCTTACCTTTTTCACAGACAATCCTGTACTTTTAATTATGAAGTCCAGAAGGTACTGCTTCAAAACGAAAAGTTAACCACCACAATATATAATTGAGTTCGAGAAAGAATTGCTGTTTAATTTCACGTATTTTTTTTTAAGAAAACACTGTTTTTTAGTCTTTTTTATATAGCATAAACGGCTGTCGAAATGGCATGGATCGCATGTGAAGGTCACGTGACCACAAGGGCGGATCCAGCTTTGGCGCCAGGGGGGGGTCACATAGTCGTGGTCAAGTCACTAGAAGTTATAATTTAATGTTGATAATAATAGATACTTACAAGTAAAACGTAGGTAGTTTATTAATAAATGTAAGTACCTACTGTGCTTAAAAATACCTACCTATATTTAAAGAACAAAATCAATTTTTCTTTTACTTCTTCTCCCGAAACGCGTTATCACTTCATCTACTCCAATGGGTGCGTTTTTATGGACGTGGAGAAGTGGCAGTCCGGTTAAATGTTCTTCAACCATTGAAGCTCTTAGTCACGATTTGATTCTTCGCAACGTAGAGAAAGATCTTTCTGCTGTTGCTACACTAACAGGTAGTGTAGCTATAATACATAAAAAATTTCTTATATTAGGATACATCTCAATATCGCAATTAAAAATAAGGTCGGAAATCGACTGCAATATATTCTGACTACGCTGCCACTTCACCATCCACAGCCGATATTCGTTTACAACGACAGAAACTGGAGTATTATCTAGAAACAATGTATAATCGGTTGCTAGTTGTTTCACAGTTTCAATGTCTTGATTACTGTATTCGCTTTTTGGCATGAAAACGCTTAGTTGAAACAAATTAAGTATTTCAAGAGACAGACAGTCCTGTAGGTCATTTATTATTGATTGTTGATTGATTAACATATATTGAATCCAGAAGAGGGATCTATATTAATTAGGGTGTCCCGTCAACTTATGAGAAAAAATTTTGAGTTGCACAATCACAAGAGGTATCAAAATTTGCGTTATTTTACATAAATTGCGAAAAAGGTAACAAAAATTAGAATTGTTTGTCATCTTCAGAGCTCTACCGAGCTTTGAAGTTTTGTAAATTTTACGTTTTTATAGAGTTAAACTGTTTGCCTAAAATAATAAAAAAAAAAATCATGTTTAAAAGGTATTTTAGTATTGAAATTAATGAAACAAAGCACAAGAAAAAAAAAAACAAAATATAGATTATAATCAATGACAAAAACTAAAAATAAACTTATTTTTGTGTCCAAAATTTGGCATTTCTGCTCCAGATTGCAGCCTGGTTCTAATAAAGCCATCTCTAGAAGTAACGTCAGTTACACTTTGTGAGGCGTCTGTTATATTCTCTAGGACCCGAAGTGCAACCATCTAAGGTCAAGAATAAATGACGAAGGGGTAACTCATTGACATGAAGCATACAAACACACCATTGTAACGGTCTCTGCAAATACTCCTCTAAATATTGAATCACGCCACCCTTCCACGGTGTTAGTTGCAGTTCCGTCACATTCAACGCAAATCACGTCATCTTAATTCCATCCTCGACCCTCTACTAAAGTTGTGATGAAGTAAGAATTCCCTTTGCAGTGCCACGTCTTTCGGTATTGTGTATCCCAAATAAATTGATCCAGGTTGTGCTTAAATTGAGATATGGTCTTCTAAAACTTCTTTGCGATGGTCTTTTCGTCCATCAAAGTAAATGCTTTTTATAACAATACCTCCAATATCTTTTGAAGCTTCCGGGCTTTAGATACATCTCTGTAGATCTTATTTTTATCAATAACCAGACTTAAATCTTTGGTAGAAATCAAGCCGACGTCAGTCAAAACCGCAGAAGCAACAGCAGCAGCAGATTGCGTAGATAAACCGTATCTATCACAGATTTTAGCAACTGTCGGCAAAGGCAATGTATTCCAATTCGCCGTTGAAGTTAATGATGTCTGTCTAGGGCGAGTTTGTCGAGAATGCCTCTGTTATCGGATACGTTTCTGTGACCATTTTCCTATCATTTATTTGATCCAACAAAAACTTCTCTCATTGATGTTAACTTTCTTAGGTTTTAGACACGAACAAGATTCAAATGAAGTACAAGCGGAAACCTCAAAAAGTTTCTCAGATGACTAAAAAACATTTCAATTTATTTTCAAAAATATTATTTCGTTTGTTTTTGGGGTATCTTTTCAAATTGAGATACTTTTCGAAATTGGATTTTACTAATTAAATAACTCGTTCCTTAGTTGCAACTGGAATCGAAGTTTTGGTCCAAATATTGTTGATCTCTTCGGATACAATCACATATATATCTGATTTGGATGGATATTTTCAATTATACGTGAATTTCAGGTCGTTCTTGACAAATAAAATAAATTAAATGACGCACCTTATAGTTGGTAGCTGCTGATTGTCAAGTTTTTTGTATGGTCCGAACATAGCAAAAGAAAGTCTGACTACGCCTCGAGCTTCTAATTTAAAAATCTCAAAATCCGCTTATACTACTGTAACAATCGCCATGGTACTTTTATGGCATAAAAATTATTTTGGCTACGAAAAAAACACTCGCGAGTCAAGTCAAGAAAGTCCTCAAAACAAGTTCAAACTTGAGGGCATTTGCAGATTGAAACCCAACAAATTCGAAGTTGCTGGTAACGTGATGTTGCATGCAAATCGAAACGTCATGTATGATTTACACCTAAATAGAATAAAAGTAAATATTCCCCGCTATGCCCCGCTACCCCACTATGCCCTCCCCCCCTCCCCTACCTACGCGTGGTAGAAGTTACACTTCTAGAAACAAAAACTTTCTAAAAAACGATCGAAACATTCGTGAACTCGCACGTAATCAGAATCCGACAGCTGAAATGAATTCAATATGGCCTCGTTATTGAGACGTTGCACCTTTTCAAAAAAGTCCAAGTATCTACCTACTTTCGTGTTCTGTATTCAAAAGTTTCGAAACTATACAACTTTGACAGCCGCACTGAATGTCGAATGAATGAATGTGTTTGATGATTTGAAAATGAATATCTGACAATTACTTCGTTTTTGCAATAAATAATTTCTCCAATATCAGTTTTAATCGTTTTTGGCATGCTGACAAACAAAAAATTTCTTAAAAAGCGTTCGAAACATTCGTGTCTTCTGGGGTAGGTATTATTTTACGACCTGTCTGGCTGACGATTCTTATCATCAGGGCTGATGTGTAAGATGATGATGGACCCTGCAATGGATCCGAACGTCGGCCAGAATGGTCGTAAAAACAAGGCGTAATACTAGAAGATTCTGAGCGTCCGCGAAAACTCGCACGAGCGCAGAATCTGACAGCTGACAAGAATTTAATATGGCGTCGTTAGGTCTTGTATCACATTTCCGCTACACGTTTCGTGCGCGATTTCGCGTTCAAATCTTAGTGGTGTTCTTTGTGCGACTTTCGCGTCCAGAGAGAAGACTCGTCCGTTTGGCACGCAACGATAAGTACGAAGCTGGCTTCGCGTTTTGGCATTTTTCCGATTCATAAAAAGCATAAATTTGTCAAATTGCCTGTCAACACAAATCGCTGCAGTTTCCACGCGATCGGGAGTTCATTCAACCGCCGCCTAGCGGAAGCGGCCCGCAAGAAAGCCGAGCGGCCACCACCGAACAATACGTGTTTAGTCTGCGTTTTCGCCACAAGTCGTATCCAGCGGGCGCCTCGCCCAGGTTATTGCGAAAGCAAAAGTATGCGAATGTTTTCATTATTTGCTCGATTTTCTGCAAAGCCATCGAGACGACGCTCGCGAGATTGCGCGCCGGACGCAGCGACAGCGGACGGAAGTGATAATTCATACTTTTAGTATCTCCTTTAAGTGGGTGATAGACGTACGAACTTAAAGTACGCGCCAAACCAAACGCAATATCGCTACACGATTGAAGGAACATATTGGAGCAATTAAAAACAACAACTCCAATATATCGGCAATCTGCGAACATGCATCCAAAGAGAATCTCTGTCACTTCATCAGATTTGACAAGGCAAAAATCTTATCAACAGAACCGTACCTTATAGCCAGATTAGTGAGGGAGTCCATTGAAATATACAAACATCCCAATTTCAATAGAGATGATAGTTACAAACTATCAAGTATTTGGCGCCCTGTTCTAACGACATTGATTCAACCCTTGAGAGAAATCGCAGTAAAATCCGCCGACGTAACTAGTACATATTGCACACTGGCGACCTCTATTGTAGAAGAAGAGAACACTCCACAACAAAGTGCATACAATTTACGCCCTAGAACGCAGCACCTAATCAGTCCGACCTCCAGCTCCGCAGGTAAAGGTCGTCCTTCTGATGATGTTGAATAAATATTCAACGAAACGTCGAGATTCGTTTCTCGGAAATACATACGGTATAAAAAATTATAAAATATCCGAAACTATTTACAGTTAAAAATTAAAGTACGCGGTTTTTAAGTTCGCAAACTTAGTCGACGTTGGTGACAGACGTGAAGCTTACTCACACCGTATCGCTATGTCGTCGATAGAGGAAGCCTCGTGTTATCTAGGAATTATATCATATCGCATTTTAAAAACCAATCAAACAAGACGAAATCGGCGAGTGTGGATGAAGCACTGGCTTACGAAAAGAGAGCGTTTATCACATGTAAATTTAGTAAGAGAGTTACGAGAAGAGAAGGAAGATTTCCACAATTCCAGCCCTTAAAGAATTAATTTTTTTCTTGACAGAATCAATGGTAGCATTTCTTTCCACCTTTCGTATGATCGCCAATAGATTATTGTAAGCTTTAATCTTGCTATTTTTGTTTTTATACTCATTACTTCTAATTTTCCAAAGACAAGGATTATTTCTCAGACATTCAATAAATTCTCCTAAAAATTCGTGCGAATAAGTTAAGTAAAATGGCGACCCGCGGCTCGCGGCGATGACAGACGCGCGGGCTACGAGCAAAATTTCAAACATGTTGGATCGCCGACAAACTTACTCGGCGGTTTTAAAATAGGTACGCCTACTTAGGGTGCCACACGAGCGAAAAAGGTCGTCGAGCCGTAAGTTCGCGTACTTACTCGCACGTCTGTCACCCCCTTTAGACCTCTTTCCATTTGACCCTAGAAGGCTACTGTTAGTCGTTTCGATAAACACGGCGAACATTTTATGCTTTCTCTTTCGAACTATTGAGTGTATCGCGTTGATTCTCCGTGTCAACTCAGCCACCGAAAGGACGTCTCAAGGAGCGGTTGCGACACGTCGGTAAGAGCCGCCATTTTTGATAAACGAATTACTTGTTAGTCGAATCGACTAATAAAAAGCCACAACGTATAAAAATAACAAAAGCCTTTATGCCCGCAAACACCAATACAACGAAACAATATGCATCGTACGCACGGCTCACACATACTGATTTGTTTGTATTGTAAGTAGTAATGGTTAAACCGTTATTAAATAAACAAGATAATCCGATAATTTTATCACTAAGTCTCAACCATTGTAATATGCTTAAATACATATATTTACTAAAAACAGTAACTATTAGGTTGATGCATTCTTATGCAGCGTTTTCTAAAAATTATATTGTAACATAATCAATGATAAAAACAAACTTAAAACAATATAATGTAGGTACCTACAATTATCATTTGGGGGCGTAGTCACCATTAACGTCAATCCCTGCTTCCAAATTGCTTGGAAGACGATTCAGTGTCCTAGTGGTACAACTTTCGTTCTCTTCCACAGCCGCCAGAAACGCCTGGTTATCAAAATCCGAAGATGTACCTTTCTTGATTGCTGATATCATTAGCTTTGAAGCGAAAAAACCTTAAGATTGCCGAAAACTATCATTAAAGTAACTTACATCTAAAAAAAAATCATTTGCAGTCAAATAAAATCATTAAAACCTTGCAAACAAATTCTGGTTCAAATTTATGCAAGGTTTTAACCATTAATTTAATTTTATTATACTTATATTGCAGTGAATGTATTTTAATAACTGATATAAGTTACTTTAATGAAATAAAAACATTTTACAGAAGATAAATTAAAAATATTGAAAAAATGCAATATTTGAAGTAGGTTATTTATATAACATGATAATTGATATTAGGACAATATTGCTTGAAATTTTTAGACTCGTAATATAAGTAGAAACAAAATATGTCAATTTACCTGTAAAGTATTGTGGACTAGCTTGAAATAGAATGTGGAAACAATTCTCAAAGGGAATTAAGCTCGTCACCTGGACTGACACGCTTCCAGGACATAATAACGTATCGCCGAAGGGCGAGAAGAGCTAACCCTAACAATCGACGACGACAGCGAGTTAGGATGAAGCAAGGAAAAGAAGAGAAGAAGAATTACGTTATATTTTAATTGTTTATATTCTTACTACGTTTGTTAACGACAATTTTAAAAATATCACAATCGAGCAGCTGATTTTCTCTTTCAATAGCTCTCATTTATATATGGGATGTCCAATATAGACCGACTTCATATATTCAGTGAAGAATCAAATTAATCAAATCAATCAAAATCAAATCAAAAAGTGTGATTCTATATGAATAGTAATAATTTTGTATTAATAAATTCAAAAATTTACGACCATTCAATTCACCGATTTTTGTAATTAACCTAACCCTAGTAATTAACAAAAAAAATAAATAGTACTTTATAAAATTACTTACAGTTGCCGGCAAACTTCTTGAAATTCTTTGGCGTAGTGGGGGAATGCGCAGAAGGCAAAATTTGGGTCTCTTTGGTGGAATGGTACATGCGCAAACTTCCCCCCACTACGCCGTAAAATTTCAAGATGTTTGCCGGCTACTGTACAGTGGCGTATTTAGGTTGTCCAAGGCCCGAATTCAGAATCAATACTTAGATAATTTAAAGGTTAAGGTACGCCTTCGTTATTTTCAGTACAAAATAGGCGGACCTAGCTCTGTTATAATCTGTATATAAAACTCCAAAGGTAAACCTCTTTCCATTTAAGGACAATCAAATTAGTATGTGTAAGCCGTGCGTACAAGGCACATTGTTTTGTTGTGTTGTTGTTTATACCCGTGAATACCAACACAACGAAACAATGTGCGTCGTACGCACGGCTCACACACACTAAATCGATTGTCTTTGTTAAATAGGAAGAGGTCTACATTTCTAGACATAAATATGTACTTCCAGCAGATGACAATCACATCACTGTGAACGATGTATTTAAGAATATTGTTTATATATTAATTATTAACGCCCTACAGGGCTTTTACAAGCAATAAGGTAAAGTGTACATTTATAGAATGAATACTTTAAATGAAAATTAAACGATTGCTCAAGAAATACAACCAAGAAAAAATAATAACATAAAAATAATATTAACATAAAGTGGAAAGCAAAAACTTAAAATACAAATACACAAATATAATGATACATATTATATAAAGTAAAAAGCAAGTATATAACAAAGCAGAAGCTTAAGGAAAGGAGAATATAATAAAAATCAATAGTAGAAGCTTAAAAAAATGATAATATAACAGTTAGTTATCTCATAATCAATCAACAATAAAAAAAAAATACAAATTAATTATTAAAGTCCAATTTGACAAATAATAGTAATCTTTCAATACACCTTTTAAAATATGTTTGAATGTTATAAAGTTGGTGGCAAAGACGTCAAGTTGCTCGTTTCTGTTTGCTAATCTAGGAAGCCTTTGCTGTGAGGAATTAAAAGCGTAGTTGGTAGCTACAGTTTCCATAGCAAAACCTGCTGACTTCTAGTTACGCGAGACGGAACATGAGGACAGTTGATAGTACCATTTATTAATTTGTGTGAAAAAAGAAAGTCCGTCGCTATTCTTCTAGTCTCTAGTCTGTCAAGAAAGCTAAAAGATCTAAGAATGATGTAATCAATGTTACTTGACGGTATATTAAGTTTTATAATTGATAAATCTAAGAAACTTATTTTGGATTCTCTTTATATTACTCATGTGAACTGTATAATGAGGGCTCCTTAAATAATAATATGAATGTTTCAATTTTCTTGAAATCTTTACTTAACCTAAGTAAGAAACTTAAAGTTCTTAATCCTTTATCAACTGTGGAATTGTTTAAAGTAAATGTTTTGTTTTGAGAAATTGGCATTCGGTCTCAAATAATGGATTGTCGAGTGAGAATGGAAAAAATGAAATCATTACGAAGAAGTAAGAATAATTCGTTCAATTTTATCATTCGATAAGGTTTCTTTCTTACCGTGCCGTTTGGTGAATTATGTGCGATTTTAGGCAAAACAAGAGAAAAACAACTGACGATAAGCAACGTGCAAAAAAGCAACTACACATCTAACTGCTAGCAATAGATAACATTTTATAATCAACTAGAAATATGATGTGCCACGAAATTGAGTTAAAAATATTTAAAACATGTTTTTTATAAAATGCATCTTTGAAAACACGATACAATGACGTCACCGATCATTTGCGGAAAAATACTTTATTTATTAAGTATCTTTGCACGATTTTTGACACAAGCGAATGAAATAATTTCAATATTTTTATTGAAAATAAAAAAAACGTGAAATTTTTTAATTTAAAAAACAAAATAACACTGGCCACTAAAATGATAAATTTAATACAATACGATAATAAATTTGACATAGACACATAATATTATGTAACTGCTTGACATTTGGAACCAAATTATTTTGAGCACGATACAAACTTACACTTTCTTAATAGTTGTAACATTTCTGGCATGTTTATATTATACCCGTTGACTCACTAGGCGAAACGGAACATTATTATGACTCCTGCAACAACGTTCCGGATCGACCTGAGCCCTTCAAAACCACACAGCTCAAGCATGAATTACAAAACCACTCAATCAAACGACACCGTTTTTAAAACCAGCAGGAAAGTCGAAAGGTCTTGTCTTAATATAGGAGAGGTTTAAATATGGACTACCACTTGTCTTGTCTTAATAGAGGAAGTGGTTTAAATATGGACTACCACTTCTAATGTTGAGATTTTCATTAAAATATAGAAAAGTCAACACTATTTGTTTCCCATTTGATAATTTACTATTTCAAAAATGACATCTGAACTTTTATTGGTATATAAAGCTTTAGATTTCTTCAAGAAAAAAATAAAATAGTAACACAGCTAAAATCAATGTATTTTTTGTGGTCCAAATATGGGCAATACTTTATTGGTAATGACATATTTTATCTTGCATATTAGTACATATTGATTGAAAATTTTATTACTGAAATATATTTATTCTGTCACGTGGTAGTGGCTGCGGGAGGCAAATGAAAACACAATAAATTAATTAGTGATTAATTAATTATTCAACGTACAAAGCCAACTTAACATAAATTGAACTTAACGCTATTCTTTAAATCACACCACTTCGCAATACATCACCCGTATATGAATACTTTACC
>JADDOH010000701.1:0-69113 GCA_016648135.1 Agrypnia vestita | reverse complement strand
AGTACATATTGCACACTGGCGACCTCTATCGTAGAACACTGCACAACAAAATGCATATAATTTACGCCCCCGGAGGTACAGGTCGTCCTCCTGCTGACGTTGAATACGAATTCAATGAAGCGTCGAGAATTGTTTCTCGGAAAAACATACGGTTCGTATAAAATATTCGTACCCATTTACAGTTAAAAATGGTCTATATTAACTCTCTGTTATGATGTCTAACCACAAAGTTAATGTTTTAAATATTAATAATAGTAAATATTAAATTTATTGAATTTTATCTTGCCTTTTATACAAATGTAACATTAATAAGTAAAATTGATATTTTATAATCAAGGGATAGCGGAGTTATCAAAATCGAATACCGACATCCAGGAGCTGAAATTTTTGACAGAGTACGTGATCACTAGCGCGATCTATCGAGCACTCGATGCTATCTCAGATCTGCGACTTGCACTCGTGTGGAGTTCTCATCAGGCAGGCACAATTACGACACCGTGACGTGTCGTAATTGTGAATGCACCTTTATATGCGGCGTATTGCCGCGGTCGGAGGCGGATTTGTGAAGTTAAAGAGCTTTATGCTACATATCAATTACCGGCAAGCTGCTGAGTGACGTCTTAATGCCGAGGCTGTTAGGCGTGCTACTTTGTAAGACATGTATGAATGAAAGGTGACTGAACTCTGGGGAAATGCCGTAATACATAATGATATTATATTCTAATATATTGTCGCGTGTCGAGGCTGCGGCAGGAATCAATGAAAACGCTGGAATTTAATAACGAATAATTATTCCGAATTTTCTAACCGTCTTTTGGATATGGATCATTCTTTTGATATTAATAAGGGTTTACAATTTTTACATACAAATTATACAGAATCACAATTTGATAAATTAGAAATTTTGAAAATAAGAAGGAGTGTTAATAGTAAATTGAATGTTATAAATAATCAGGTCCTTTTTGCAAATAGTTATCTTTTAAATTTATTTTCATGTTCAGTAGGTACTTTATATTGTCATTTTCCATATATAACTTTTTAATATTTTGATCTATACTTCGATTTTTAAATATTATTTTTGTTATCCTGACGAAGAAGCCATTGGCTTCGAAACATGTTGAATTTTTTCAATAAATAAGTGGTTTTTACAAAGTTAATTTATATAAATTATAATTATGTTACCACAAAATAAATTTGCTATATTTGAAGTAGGATTTATTAATTACTTAACTATAACTTGTTGCGGATACTTTATACGAACCGTATGTTTTTCCGAGAAACGATTATCGACTTTTCGTTGAATTCTTATTCAACGTCGTCAGGAGGACGACCTTTACCCGCGGAGGTAGAGGGCGGACTGATTACTGCTTTCGAGGCCGTAAATTGTATGCACTTTGTTGTGCAGTGTTCACTTCTTCTACAGTAGAGGTCGCCAGTGTGCAGTATGTACTAGTTACGTCGGCGGACTTTACTGCGACGTCTCTCAAGGGTTGAATCAATGTCGTAAGTACAGGGCGCCAAATACTTGATAGTTTGTAACTGTCATCTTTATTGAAATTGGGATGTTAGAATATTTCAATGGACTCCCTCACTAATCTGGATATAAGTTGCGGTTCTGTTGATAAGATTTTTGTCTTGTAAAATCTGATGAAGTGGCAGAGATTCCCTTTGGATGCATGTTCGCAGATTGCTGATATATAGGAGTTGTTGTTTTTAAACATACGGTTCTTATAAAATATCCGCAACCAGTTACAGTTAAATATGTCTAACGACCGTAATAATAACCTTAACTCTTTATTAATTACTGATTAATTGATTAAGCAAACGTATGAAGTCATTTAACACTATTTGACTTAATGCTATTATTTAAATTCTATTATATTCTACGCTATTCCGTAAATTTATCACTCGTATACAGACACTTTATAATCGCTTTAACACTATTCACTAGAACATTTCATCCAATTTCCGCACGAATTATTCGATCCGGTTTATTTCGATACGTAAGAACTTTCCAGATTATTTGATGTAGAATTATCGCACGGCTGGCCACACTGGCCCGCAGCTCCGGCTGCCTTCGCTTCTATTATCGATCGCTGTCAAGCGTGCTAAAAATAACAACCGCTCTACTTCCGGGCGCGTCTTGTTTATATCCGGTTAACGCCGATACCGAACCAGTATTTAGGAGAACTTTCTTGTGGCTTCCAGGCTTTTATTCAGGCAGATGTTTCTCGATGTTTCCCGAAAGCCGTAGATTACGCTAGGCCGTTCTGGAATCTTCGAAAGTGTTGTGATCAATTCAAACATCTGTCACTTGACATGGGTGCGTGATTCTTTTTAGCCTCGTTACAGTATACTTCTCCCAGCTTCCACATCTTATTACATCTTGTAATTAAGTGGAAACACTATAGATCAGTCCATACAATACTTTTACCTAACAAATGGTCAGGGCGGAGCAGACACACACGAAATTAATTCATAAAATATAATATGTGAAGAAATCAACTGTCAGTCGTTTATTAATTTATTTAGTAATATAAATTAATTAAATTAGTAATTTTATGTAATATTTCCTCAAGACTTTTGGGATTTTCCCAAGGATTTTTGGTCTGGTGTTAACAGTTACTTATTATTTGGTACAATATTGTTACATTCAACATATATTACGCGCCAAAATATTATATTTATTTAAAATTATTATTAAATTTTACATTAAAAAATTTGAATGAAAGAATTGAAAGATTAGATAATTAATACACGTTAGAAATCAAAAAGTCCCTCAGCACTGAATCCAATATAATTAACATTCAATTAAATTTAAATAATAGCCGATTATTAAATATTTTACCCACTTCATTTTTAAAAACATTTTTAATACAATGGCAAATTTATTGCCCTTGGCAATTTCTTCCAACCAATCTTCAATTTAGAAGAACGATTGAAATATATTTCCGGTATACAATGCTACCTTGACAAAACTAGCTCCTGGTAAAGGATCAACTAGGAGATGGTTGGAGACAAAGAAGGGTTAAACTAGATTTTGGGAAAGGTAATCTTGTTGTAGTTTGTTTTTGAAGATAACTATAGTTTGCATTGATAAGCGTAGTTTATTCCACAGCCTAATCGACTGCACTTCGAATGAGAAGAGAGGAATTCAGTATTATGAATGGGGAAGGACAGTGAAGTACTGTCAGCTGAACGGAGTGGAAGATTAATAAATTAGATTAGACAGATTTCTACGGCTCCCTGTTAACTCCACCCCACAACTCAGCCGAAAATATTATCAATATTTAGTTTATGGTACAATTCTTGCGCGTCCGTCCTAACTAAGATACGCTGGTATCGAAATAGGTGTATGTCAAAAACAATAATATGTGTTTCATACAAAGTTCGCTGGTTTTTTGAAACCAATAATTATATCCACCCACAAAGTGAGCGCTATAAAAATAAAAATTATAAAATAATATATTTTAAATAGCGCAGTGCTGAATGTAATACGGAACACGCATTTCTCTCTACTGATTTCAATTGTGGTTCGAGAGGTAGCTTGCTTGATCGGTTGCATCCTTCAGTATAGAACTATATAGAACCCTCGCGGGCTCCTTGCATAGTATAGAACCTTGCCATTATCATATAATATTCATAATAAATAAAATATAATAAAATAAAATAAATAATATACGTAGTACCGTATCTACAGTGCTATTAAAGTTGTACAAGTATTAATATAACCGGTGCTAAAAACCCGTACATAAGATATAATTTAAATAATTACTTAAGCAGCAGCAACTTTCCAACTTCTGTCAATAGAAATTGACGGCTTGTTTTCTAATTGGTACAGCTACATGGACGCATGGGTGAATGAGAAATCCATCTTAAAAACCAAGAGGTTGAATAGAAACGTGCGTTTTTCAGAAGAGACCTTTATTCGCTAACCGCGATCTAAGTCTACAACTAAGAATGCCTATGGTTCGATGTTATATTTTCGCCATTTTCTTATTTGGGGTGGAGGCGTGGACTCTAAACCAAGAATTAATTCGTAAAGTCAAGGCCTTTGATATGTGGCTCTATAGATCCATACTGAAAGTTTCCTGGATGGATAGATATGAGAATGTTAAAGCCAGCGTAAGGGAAAAGGTCGAGAGAAAGCTCGAATATCTCGGACATATTATGAGAGGATCAAATTATAGTCTTAACCAACTCATCATCTAGGGGGAATATAAGTGGAAGAAGAAGCGTAGGAAGATGCCGCTTCTTACGGTTGCGTAACATGATGCTGGGAGTACCAGCGTAACTCAACTGAGTTGATCTATGCGGCAGTGAATAGATTCATAATCGCAAATATGATCACCGACCTCCGACAAGAGATGGCATCAGAAGAAGTTTTTTATTTGAAAATGTACCTTCCGAACATAAATATTAATTGATTAATTAATTCTTTCGTAATTCAAAGGAAATTGATGGTGAAATAAAATGTACAATCGTTTCCTTTCAAATGTTCCTGTACCTGCTATGAAAAACACGGACACACTATCAAAGATTAATTTCCCGATTAAGTACGGAACATTAAATACATTAGTTTAATTGTTTCGAAGATCCTCAAATTTTCGTACATTTTAGTAAAGTACTAGCTGTAACCCGTCAAAAATGACCCAGAAAATTGGTTCGCCCCTTCGCTAAGCCCTAGTATATGTTTATAATATCTTTTCGGCGTCCACGGAGAGGCGAACATAGCAACTTTTTTGGCAGCTTACTTTTGTAGCAACGACAGACGGGCATTTTTATGTTTGATGGTTTTTAACGAAAATACAATTATTGGTTCGCAAACACCCCTAAACAATTTCATACGGGGTGTATCGTGTGAAGATTCAGTCGGCGGTATGTGTATTTAATGCGCGGGTATATTACGGTCTCGGTCGCATACATTACATTATGCAAAACTATTCGCGAAGGATAAAGATAGATACTCCAGGCGAAGATTAAATTGACATAAAGCTTTCGTGTTCCGCCGTGCGGCTTCTTGTTACATGAGCGGAGATTCCGCGCCATTATCGCACAAGCCGACGCAACTACTTAACTATGATGCAGAATTGTGTAACATCTTATATTACGTCAAAAATTTCTACAATCCTCTGTGCGGGACGGAACCCGGAATGCGGAAAGTGGGAATCTAAATTAATGGGCCTGTGTCGTTAGGGTTACCATAAAAGGCGTGTTTTTCTTAGAAGCGGAGAACTTTAAATTGAAATAAAATACAGAAAAATACTTTCAATATCTATAAAATTAGCTTTATTTAACAGTTAATTTTATGGCATTAATATTTAAATACGATTTTGGGTATGTGATTGCTGTGGCTGGCGCGTACACAGCGTAATTTTGAGATCCAATTTTCACAATCCAAATGTGTTCAGTGATAAAACACATTTGTCTACGGCTATGTCAATAAACAGAATTACCGCATTTGGGGCAATAATAATCCACAAACTATTGTCGAAACACCATTACATCCAGAAAATGTCACCGTTTGGTTTTTTGGTATCCGAAAGGAGAAAATGTTCTCCCTTTTCAGCTGAATATAAATTTAAAAATGCTGTTATATTATTTATTGAATTGGCGTTAACTTTGTGGAATGACATTATAATTATATATAAATAGATTACTTGTCTAAGACCACTAATGAGTTTTAAACTAGTCGTGTAGTTTTAAACTCATTAGTGGTCTTAGACAAGTAATCTATTTATATATAATTTAAAAATGATGTTTATCTATTGGAACATTTTTGTCTATTTAACATTGGACATATAAAAAATAATTAACTAAGCATCAAAAAATATTAAATTGCATTCCCTTTTATTTATAATTTATAACGCGTGTTGATGGAGAGGGGGGTTGTCGGGGGGAGGGGGAGTGGTATCATTTTACATTTTGAAATAAAAAGTACGAAATTTAATTTGGAGTGCGTTTTATTTATATCTGGGGGAGGGACTAGCGAAAAGGGAGAAAGGGGAGATGGCATAGTCTCTTTAAATAAGACATTCGGAATTAAGGTTCTGTTTTATTTACACAAAGTATTTTACATTGAGTTGATTGACCTTTTAAACATATTTAAAAGTGGAATATAAGATAAATTTATTTGATTATTAATGATTTTACGACTCATATCAATGGCTTTTCTTATCTCTAATGCCTCTAAATTATGTAATCTATTACCTATTCCGTTTTATAATAATAGTATTATTCATAAAAATGGAATAGGTAATATACTAGATAATTTAGAGGCATTAGAGATAAGAAAAGCCATTAATATTAATCATAAAATCATTAATAATCAAGTAAATTTATCTTTTAGTCCACTTTTAAATATGTTCCCTCTTAATAATAATATTCCCTGCGAAATCCCACCCCCTACCCCCACAATTGGCACTCCGTCCTTTCACCTTTCACACTAGTATATAAGCACATAATTTTTTAATGTTTAGGCAGTTAAGATTCTCCCTGAAGAAGCTACGGTCGTAGCGAAACCTGTGTGTATTTGAAAATAAATATAAGTGGTGTTTAACTAAGTTTGTTTTATTTATTTAATTATAATGTCTCGCCACCAAGTATTTGCTTCCTTCGAAAATTATCAATTTTTTCTTTACTTACCTCTTCTAATACATTTGTTGCTCACCACCCTTAATTTTGCGACTATCAACAATACTCCACCCAGGACTAGCTTGACACAGCTGCAAATGATGCTAGTCGCTTCTAATCGCATACTTAGCATGATCTGCGCTCATAACAGATAAGTACAGAATGCTGGGCAGTCTCTAAATCTTATTATTTGTGTATTTTCATTCAATTGTGCTGATATTATTTATGATACAGTCAAAAGTGAGCTCCTTCAATACAATATTTAATGATCAATCTATTGCGTAGGTGTATTAATTCGTAACAATATATTTTTTTGGATATATATAAATTTTTTATGTGTCCAATATTTTTTCGCTAATTAGATTTTTCTGTATATCTTTCTAATTGATTAATTAATTTGATTTAAAAATTTCACAGAACTTTGTTCTGAAAAATTACAACTTGACAAATATGAATGTGTTCTTGAATATAAATAATATCTGTTGTATAAATGTATGTCCAAATAAAATGAATTATTCAATTAATTCTGGCATCCATCTAGCGGTGGCATTGCAAAGTAATTTCAACTACCGTATCAAAAAAAGTGGATTGCTCTATGGACAAAAATAAAAATTAATCAATTAATAAAAATAAGAACTACATATAAGGTCAATATATTCACGGAAACATAGAGGGTTGCTACAGCTTAGTGGTCAGAGCACCGGCCCAGGAAAGGAGGTGACCTGGGTTCGAATCCCAGTAGTAACCTAATATTTTTTCGTGAATTAGTTTTTTCTGTATATCTTTCTAATTGATTAATTAATTTGATTTAAAAATGTGTCTTTTGAGGTTGTAAGTTAGAATCCTTGGCCTATTTTTCACCTTTGCGTGTAAGTATAATAAAACAAATGAGAAGGCCTCAAACCCAGAACGACATTGAAAACGAAGAGCCACGTCTTAGCTACGTACTTAAATACTGAGAGAAGGTCTTGATGTTAGACTTTCGTCTTCAAAGTTGTGTAATATGAACTTTGAAGATATGGTCTCCCTATTATCCTCCTGATTCTCTTTCTCTAGATTTTGGACCTAAACACCAGTGGCGTGCGGTTGGCATAAACGACAAACAAAGAAATGGTGATCATTAAAAATTTCCTGATATTATCGATGACAAATGTATTCGTGAATAAACGTATATGGTTTTTGTGTTTAATTTGTAGAACTCCATATTTATTTATGGCGAAATTTAAAATAAATTAAATTTTAATAATAAATATTAATGAAATGCAAAATGAATTGAATTTAATAAATATTATTATTACTGAAATTTAAAATAAATTAAAATTTAATAAAGATTATAATTTAGTTCTGCGGGTTAACTATTTTAAGTGTGACAGCTGTTTCGGCTTGCAAGGCCATTATCAAACAGTTAACCCATTAACCCGTTAACCGGTAAACCCGTAGAACTTAATAATAATATTTATTAAAAATTAATTTATTTTAAATTTCAGTCATAATAGTATTAATTAAATTTAATTCATTTTAAATTTCATTAATAATAATTATTAACATATTCATATTGCAAATAAAATCTTCCAAAACTTGTATTTAACTTTCTTTACAAATCATCATTAACGAATTCATATGAAAAGAAACAGATTGAATTTTTACTATTTATTAATTGTAATATAAGTAATAATTGATTTAAACAATGGTATTCTATTAACCGAATATCGGAAATGATTGAGGATATTGACATTTGTCAAGTAAATAATTTAAATCATCTAATTATTGACTCTGTATTCGGGCCATAGTGTATTTCTGTAAATGACATAAGCACAATCCTTACCAAAAATGATACCTTTCTAAGAAACACGCTATGAAAAAATTACTTGCCAAGTATATAAAACGCGCAGACCTAAAGATAGGGCGAATATAGTACGGCTTCAGTAGGAAAATATAATTTTAAGTAAGATTCATTACAGATTCCTAAAATAATTTTGATGCGCGCATACAAGTAAAA
Organism: Agrypnia vestita; assembly: GCA_016648135.1. Lineage (NCBI taxonomy): Eukaryota > Metazoa > Arthropoda > Insecta > Trichoptera > Phryganeidae > Agrypnia > Agrypnia vestita. Next base: position 60,481 of record JADDOH010000701.1, on the reverse strand, counting down.
TAAGAGAAGCATTGATGTGAAGTTGTATACAGAAAGAGTCGAAAATAAAATCTCTAGCCGTAGCCATTAATTACGGTTAGAAATTAAAAAATTTTTTTTTCATAAGATAAGGATTGTTAAATTCATTTTTGTTTCCCAGAATCTTTAGTAGATAAAGTTTAGCTTTTTTGCTTGTATGCTCTACACGCCACTGCTAGATACTAGATATAGGTACTGACTATTGACTAATGACTTCCAAGCAATCTCAGTACCATTGCCTGATATCTTTATCACTATCTGTTTTTAATATTGCATAATGATTCAGTTAATAAACAATACTTTATACAAGATATTTGTACTTACATTAAACAAACAAGGTTGCGCATCCACGCGTAATGCTAGACACACTGAGTGGCGTTTTTTTAATTAATTGTTTAAAGGCTGCCCGATGTCTTTAACGAGAAAAAAAATTAGCAATAAATGACCAAAACAATAATAAGGATTGACCTTTATTATGGTCGGTGTGCCGAGAACTCGCTCCCTTGTGTTCATCCTTCCTAATCCTATTATGTTCACGTGTGTTCAGTACTTTCCTTTTTTACGTGTGTGAAAATAATACCTACTTACGTAAAAAAAAAATTTCGAAAAATAATTTCCGAAAATTTTTTTTTTAAAAGAGCTCCTCCGCCATGACTGAGATGCAATATTCCCCGATGCTCGTTGTCTGAAACAAAAAAGGAATTGTTATGTCGAAGAATTTTAATATCTAAAATGTAGCATATACGATTTGTAAAAAACAGTGTTTCTCTAAAATTGGAAACAAATTTTATGTTTAAAAAAATATCTTAATTTTATTTTAAAAGATTGTTGTAAATGGATTACCGCATTAAAAAATCCGAATGCTACATTTTAGATGTATCATTTATTAATAATTTTATATGGCTTTATTTTCTGTGTCAAACAAACTTGCACCGGGTAATGTCGCGTCTCAGTCACGGCGGAGGAGCTCTACGAAAATGGACATGAAGCGGCCAAAAGAATTTAATATGTCTCATAATAAGTGAAAATAATAAAAAAATATTAATAATTAATCACCTTTAATTTAATTAAACAAATTTCCGGCTCTCAACGTGTGTAACCCCTTAAACGGGTTGAACCAAAAACAAGTCATTTCCATGTATGTGATTACGGAGTTCTACAAACTTACCTTGAAAACAGTAAACACCGTCTTTTATATTCCGTGTGTATTATTATTTCCAATGACAATCTATGAATTTCTTATATCCTCATTAATATCTTCGGCTACCGACACAATATATTCCGTGTGAGCCGCGCCATCAGGACACTGAGGGATAAATTTAAGGTTATTTTTTTAATTTGAGGTATTTCTACCGTCTTATATCTAATGAAACGGAGTGGTTTGTTTCAAGATATGAATGCAAGTGACAAAGGCGTGGAAATAACTGAAAAGTTTATTTTTACAACAATTTATTAACAGTCAGTAAAACACGGACGTATATACGTAGTAGAATGAACACAGAAACATAAAAAGTGGGAATGTAGAAGAACACACAGAAATATAAACAGTAGAAATATCAAAATAGGTACATATAGAATCGAATAAAATTAGCACAATCACTTAGGTCTCTGGCGTAGTCATAACACAATATTATGGTGGAATTCTTGATACCACTACACAGATTCGGCGAAGGCTCTTGCCAGATAAAACTTGATAGCAAGAGCGATGGCGAAGAGACTTCTCGGAGATAAAAACTCGAGCTTCACATAAGCTCGACTTGATATGGCCCGGCAGGAGAACACTCGACTGCGGCGGCGATATCGCTTCCATTCCATTAAGTTCGCCAGGAATCCCTTCCGGAGACCTCCTAGTAAGGCGAGGATTGTTGGAGCCTTCCGAACAATGTATCCTGGCTGGGAGTAAAAGTAGACCGCTTTTATACCTGTTCGGCAGCGGTGGGGATGGATTAGCGAACAACCGTTTATTTTATGTTGCTAGGCGGAGCTCCCGTCAGCCAAATTCACTGGAAATATGCACCTTTGGGAAGTCTGGCAGTTTTATAGTGCGGTCGGGTTTAATGAATTCTGAGAAATAGACACAGGTACGGGATTTTCGTTTACATCCCCCAGGTACACGTATCACTATTAATAACGTTATTTTATTAAATGTTTATAACATGTACATATAAAATTTGAACGCGTTCCCAATGTTCTCAATAGCAAAGTAAAGGGTTTTTCTTGAAATATTGAAATAAAGCAGAATTGAACGTGTCCAAAAAAGAATCATAAAGTACCTTAACTTTCGCTCTTTTCGATCTCATGTTAGCAATGAAGATTATGAAAAGTTCTTTAACATACAGACATTAACTTGTAGAAACGTAGTGGACTCTGTAAGGTTATTTAAAATTGCACACAACCTAATTGATAGATCTTCTTCAACGTCTATCTTTTCATTTTCCAAACCGCAACAGCAGACAGTCACCTACTTTTCATCTCCCTCTTTGCAAGACCAACTCTAAACAATGTTTCTTTATCTACAGATCCACAAATTCAAAAAACTGACGTTAAAGTCTATTTTATGACAAATACGCTCATTTTGCTTGTAAAATAAATGTTCAAACATCTCTCCTGTTCCCTCTCCTGTTTGCTTTTTTGTAGGTGTCTTAGTTTACGTAGAGAACGTCGATATATACATTGCTGTTAAGATTATCCTGAATAAAATGATAAGGTATGTTAGTATATTAATACAGAATACGTTGGTAACTTCCGTAGCCAGGTAATGAGCGAACAATTTTTAATGAACCCACCTAAAATAAGGGTTGCACGCGCCTCCCCGTTGTGTCTCCCCGAATCTTGGATAAACCTTGCACAGCGAGGGAGGAAAATTGACTCTACGGTGCAGTCTCCAGCCTCCTGAGAGTAATGAGCTAATGGGTAATGAGACGAAGATGTAAATATGGACTGTATTTCAGGCACCAGGCGCCGCCGCTGGTGGTGGAAGATCCCCCCACGGATAGCGATGGCAGCAGTGACGGGCCCCGCATCAGCAACAACCTACTGATTGGGTGAGTCCTCTTTTACCTCTCTTACTTCGCCCTTTATTATTTTGCTCGGGTGCTTTATATTACTTGAAACTTGAAAATTTTACTTCGGTGGTGTGGTGGTTTATTGCTTGGTGAGATTAAACGTCAGTGACGTGTGACGAATACGTCAATTTGACTGTTTCTATGGTTATCTATCAATATGTGAGAGATATTTTTTTACGATGGATGGTTTAAAATGAAATAAAACACATAAAAATCGCAGTAATGTCGAGTCATTAGTGTTTTTTACTCCCTTTATATTAACTCGTGGCGTCTGCTTGCTTGCCGTCAACAAAAACTTTGGATCGATTTTTGACCCTTTTCCCGTGATCCAATCGAGCTGAAACATTGCAAGCAGACTCGTGGCGACGATCAAGAAGATCTATCAAATTTTCGTTAAAAAAATTAATAATTATAGTATAATTTGGGATTTTTAGAAATTTTATTGTTTTTTTTCAAATTGGAATCATTAGAACAGTTTGATTACGGCGGCCCGATAACGTCGCGGAATATTTTCTAAATTTGAATTACTCCGTCGGTATGCATAATAGGTACTTCACTACGAATGTCGAAAATCTAAATTGACTGACAAATGTATTTAGAATTTAATCTTCATAGCATGAAGTGTCTTATCAAAGCTCAAAACATCTGACCATTTAGAAATATATTAAATTACTGTAAGTTTAGTGTAATGTTATATGTTTTAATTCGTCTTTAATTGTTGTTATATTTTATAAAGAAAGGGAGTATAATAAAAACTTGGTTTTTATGGGTTACTTTTTTTAAGGTTTGATTTTTAATTGGCAATAATTTTTCCAACGACAGCCAATTTGACAGCTGACAGCTGATTTATGCTCAGTTTGGTTTGCCATTTAACCATTTATGCACGCCAGAACAATTGCACGGTATGGGAAAGGTTAATTACCTCGACAACACAGGCAATATTAAAGCGAAATGTTTTATTGGTCTATGCTGATTCGATTTCCGTTTCGTTGTAGCTGCGATTTGTCTGTCACTATAAATTTTTGTATCTTTTTTGAATTTTATTTACCGCACCTAATTCCCGGCTGTATTGTAATTTCAAACAAAGTCATTTCGTGTCCAAATTTGCCACTTGGCAGTACATATTCGGACCGCTCGGCAAGTACAAAATGTCCGCCCACAGCGAGTCCCCGGCGCACAATAATAAATCACAATAAAGCCCGCCGTAACGATAATGCTCGAATACAAACCTGTGATGGTTTTCCTCGCGGCGCACTAAAACACGAGGGTTTTCCCCAAAATGGCCGCCGGCCGGAAAATTATTATAGATTGTTATGTCACCTCTCTTCGCACTGCGGACAAATCGAATTTTTGTATTTTGTATAAACTACGAAGCAATATTCTGCTATCCCGTACCTGCTTTCTTACTTTCCCACATAAATAGCTTCGTCTCTGTGAGATTTCTAGGGACAAAATCCATTAATCGTATTCTTGAAAAATTTGAACATACTGTCACGTGCCGTGGCTGCGGAAGGCAAATGAAAACACTAGAAATTAATTAGCTATTTGCTAATTAATGAATAATTGTTCAAAGTACAAAGTCACTTAAGACGAATTAAACTTAACGCTATTCTTTAATCTGCACTATTTCGCAATATATTACTTGGTCTACTTAGATAGCAGAGACAATTGCTTGAAAAACTTACGTCTCCGGAGATTTTCTATAAGCTTGTATTATCTGTTGTAATTTACATCCTCTGGAGGTTAAATCACTGGATATGTTCTCCCCTTTCTGGTTGCTGACGAGTCGTGAGTCTCCGTGGATCTGCTTCTACATATCCTAAAAGCTGCTCGCCCTCTCTTCCGTTTCCGTTCAGCCGAATTTCTCCTTCCCTTGGAATCGACCCTTACTTAATTCCGGACTGACCCTAATCCCCGACATAACCCACATTTCTTCCTCGGGTCATTCGGAAAACTTGCTACTAATGAATACAACGGAAACGTGAATACGTATTTATGTAAAATTTAACGACATTGTACTTATTTATAAGAATCCAGAATATTTAACACTACATATGTAATAAAAAAATTCAACATTTAAAAAAAAAAATTCCTGGAATTGAGACCCAACTGGCCCATGGGCACGTTCCTAAGTGTCAGTGTAATTTTTTAGCAGTGTAACAGCTGTTGATTATTTTATAGACTAAAACGAACAAATATATATATATATATATATATATATGTGACAAAAGGAACTTCTGGAATCCCTCGCGTTTTCTGTAAATGGTCTCCGTGAGAAGACCAAGGCGTACGTTTCGACACGGTATCACGTGCCATTGTCAAGGCTAAAAAGGCCTCAAAAGTTACGGACTAGCCGTACTTGTTCGCGGGTGACATGAAAGTCCCCCACCAATAAGGCTGTCATACTTCGAGTTCAGTTCAGTGTAACTAAATCGTCGCCATGTTTCATGTGTCAGTTGCGAGCGAAACTAACGCCATCTCTGATTCGAATTGTGAAGTTCAATTTATTTGCCCTCAAATTGTGCTGATACTGGCGCCCTCTATGGTATCGAAACTCGCTTGACTATTTTCTAGAACTTTTTTCTTTTAATCTCTGCGATCTTCGTAAAAAAGATTAAAAGCTTTTCTTTTATGTTATAGTTGTTTTTGATTTTTAATATGTATGATAATAATGATGTAGAACTCTTTCCGTTGAAGAAAGTTCGAATTAGTATGTGCAAGCCGTGCGTACAATGCACATTGTTTCGTTGTGCTGCTATTTACGGGTATAGACACCAACACAGCGAAACAATGTGCCTCGTACGTATGGCTTACACATATTAATTCGATTGTCTTTCTCAAATGGAAAGAGGTATACCATTATACGATATTAATATATGTAATCTATTTAGTATATGTTTAGTGAAAAAAATAAAATGAAAATTGGACTCTTTATTATAACATAACAGCGTAAAACCTAAAGTTAACTTAATTATATTATGTATTCCTTTCGAAATTCGACGGTAAAAAGTTATATGTATTGATTTACCGTTATAGAAGTAATAAAAATTGATTACTCAATATGATATTATGAATCCCTTCCGGCTCCGTTCCTATGAGCGTAAAAGAGCCGTTTTGAAACAAGTTTCCGGAACAGTCTGAATTACAAACTAAGCCAACATATTTACAAAATCAAATTTTCAGAAAAGTTAGATCAAAATATATTTAAAACTACGGGATTAATTACATCTATCAAATTTGGAGAGTTTCTGATTATATAATCTGTGAAAGTGCCTTGAAATTGATCAAAAATTGAGTGTTTAAAGACCCTCTGCAAACGATGGTATCTATTCTTCAATATCTGTAAAATGACTTAATAACTTAACTTAACTTAACAATAACTTCTTCAACGAATATCTTACCACATCCCAACTCGCAATAACAGACATTCACCTACTTTTCATCTCCCCTTTTGTAAGACCAACTCAAAACAAAACTCCTTTATGTACAGATCCACAAATTCATTTAACACAAACTATCACCACATTGACATTTTCAACGCAACAATAAGAAACATAAAACAAACAATAGCTACACTACCGCACCCAAACTAATTTGTACATTATATCTTCCCTTCTACTCCCGTCCCACATTCCCCTCCACCCTCTCCATTCGCTATTAATGTATGTTAAAGTAAATTTTTAAATTCAGTGGAAAATTTTTAAGATTGTTTTAAAATAAATAAATAAACACACACTCACACAAACTCACTATTGGACATGTTTTTTCTTATTTTTTTATCGATTGTATATATGCGTTTTCTTGTAATTGGCCCAAAACTCTGTACATCAATTATTGTTTTTTTTCAAGATTGATTAATTATATGGCTGTAAGAAAACCAATAAATGAAAATAAAAAAAATAAAAAATGATATTTTGGTGACATTATTTTAAAAAAAATTATGCTTCATCAGGCCAAGAGGCCCAATTATGGATGCGAAACACATCACAGAACACCCAGGCTTGAGTAAATCAAATAGAATAAACGTAACCTCACCGGGAATCGAACCTCGGTGTGGCAAACCAGTGTCATGCCAACTGGGCTACGAGGGCCGCCTTAATAAGTAACATAATTAACATAGTTACTTTCATTCTATCGTAATGAATAAATGAACTGTTTGTACAAAATATGTTTATACAAAATACAGAAGTATTTTTATCAAAATCTAATTAAAATCGACAATTATTTTGCTCGAACTGCAAATTTATATTGTACTGTATATTTTCAATATCTGCGTAAGATTTAGTTGTTTGCGTAGATGTGACAGTCACGGTTAGATTATTTTATTATTATAAACATTTATCGATGCTTATGATATTATTGTATTTATTATTGTTAATTTCTCGGGTCACGTCCTAGGCCGCAAATACTCAACAAACTATCAGCGGACGTCATCAAATCTCGAAGCGATTCCCACACCGGTTCACAATCGCGCAGTTTCAACTAAATGTTGCGCAAACAATCCGTGTTTGTAGAGTCCTCAACAAAACAAGATAACAGATGTGCACCATAAATAATCTAGATACCGCAAGGTCATTTTAAAAATTACCTCGAACAGTCAGTGGCGTACGACGTGTCTGTAAGCAGCGAAGCTTGAAAGGCAGAAGAATGGTCGTGTATTTTACAGCTTATTCCGATTATCTCCGATATCCTCAATGCTGAAGCAGCTTCATTGGCTTCGCCTGCCAGAGCGGATAAATTTCAAACTCTCTGATGGTGTACAAAAGTCTTCAGAGAAAAGCACCACAATATTTGACTGACCTCTGTATCCCAGATAGTATCACTGGAAAACGGCTCACACTGCGGTCAGCTAAATCGGAGGCGCTATTTAGGCTGGTAGTACCAAGAAGACCTGGAGCCATCAAGTTTGCGGAACGTGCTTTCAGCTTTCAATTTTTCAATTCAATTCAATTCAATTTTTATTTATTACATAATATGTACATTACAAACTTTATGTTTAATGCATACATATTATGAATTTATACACATATATATATACATACATACACATATACATATACATACATATATACACACCCATATACATATTGTATATTAAAATAACAATTTATTATTAACTAATTAAAAGTGACCTGTACAATCTGGTCAGAGGTGTAGGAGAACCCTGCTTCGGAAAACCCCCTCAGACACATGGAATATATCAATATCCAAAGCGATTTTGTTCAGCATAGCTGTAGCTTTTCCAACAGGCATAACCATCGGCAGGTTGGTCCTGTATATCGGAATGTGAAACAATCTATGCTGACGATGTCTAAGGTAATTATCAGGAACATACAAACCAATGCTCTGCATAATTTCAGTATTGTCGATCGTACCGCGCAACAATCGATAAAAATGTGTAATCAAATACACATTCCTTCTAGTCTCTAAACTATTGTAGCCAAGCATACCCTGGAGAAACTCGGTTGGGTAAAGCCAAGGATAATGCCCGTTTTTTGCTTTGCGGGCCCAGCTATGTGGAATCAGCTACCTCCAGTGCTGCGATCTATGGAGAACCAGGAACACATCAAGAAGATCCTAAAAACTCATTTTTTCGAGATGTCGCACCTGTAAAGCGCCCTGGAAGCGTCTCTTACGCAAAAATGGCGCTATATTAATTAATATAAACGTAACAACATATCTCTGAACCCACTGTAAACTGAAGTTTACCAAATTGAACCGAGTTTATCCTAAATTTTCTATGTTCAAAGGCGGGAGAATAAAAACGAAGGCTGATCCACGGTCAGATATTGTAATGTATCCAGATTAACGTCTGTGGGAATGAATGAAAGAGACGGGAAATAGAGAGAGTGAGTGGGAATAAAAAGGGACGTGCCGTGCACCAAGCAATTAACCAGCATAAGAGCACTACTATTGATGCTACCTCTAAACTGATTTTAACATTGTTAGAATCAGTACCTAGTGTTACAAGTCAATAAACATTTCCAGAAGAACCAAGGTTCTATTGTACTGGACTCCTTAGATATAAGGAAAAAACATCACAGATATGATCTCACCGCCGCAATCAAAATCAAGCGGTATTCTGTTTATTTACTACATCATCCGAATCATCCGATAGTTTTTTTTTTATAACTGGTTAGGTCGGCTACTATAGAGCGATTCACGCAATTTACATATTTAGAGAATTAAATACAAACCTTTGCGCTATCAACATAACACTATTATTATCAAATACGTCATCATGAAAATAATACGTGAAAATCTGTTATGTTATGCAAATCAACCTGAATGTTCAACCTACTCTTTGAGCAGTTTTATTGCGTCTTCATTCAATGATGCCTTATTTTCCTTGTTAAGCGTTCATACCACCTTTACATTTTCAAAAAATCGTATTAATTTTGCTTTTTACTCCCTTTATATTAACTCGTGGCGTCTGCTTGTCTTCTTGTCTGACGAAAAAACTTTGGATCCATTTTAAACCCCTTTCCCGTGATCCAATCGAGCTGAAACTTTGCAAGCAGACTCGTGGCGACGATCAAAAAGGTCTATCAAATTTTTGTTAAAAAAAATTAATAAATTTTTGGATTTTTCAGATTTTGAATGGTCTTTTCATTAAGTTGTTTGAAAATATTTCAACGCGTCTGGTAGACGCGAAACATGATTATAGTATAATTTTGGATTTTTGGAAATTTTTTATTACTCCCTTTCTTAGCGTCGCCCGACCGAAGCCCAACGCGCAGGTTAAGCGAAAAAAAAATGTTTCAACTAGTAAATGAGAAAGGGAGTATAATAAAAACTTGGTTTTTATGGGTTATTTTTTTCTCATTTGAAAATTCCTAAAATTTTCAACTTATAGAAATTTGAATTTTTAAACGTATCTCGTTATTCTTTTGCGTTTTTCTCGAAACTCTTTTTTCTTTTCAACGCGTGGAGAAATTAAAAAAAAATTGTGCGAATTTCGCATACATCTTATTATTAACTGCCCTCATTTGCACAAAAAAATCGTCATTTTTCGATACCTCATATCAAAGACATTACACCATTTAACATGAAAATAATTAACTTTTTCATTTCACTCGAACCCTGATGATACGATTATCTCCAACGCACACGCCATGTTGATGGACTTTTGCAAGAATGTACACAATTCCGCCATTATTTAACGTGTACAGTAGAATATGCCTGAAAAGTATAATTTTCCATTTTAAAAATCCTTTTGTAGAACAGTTTATATTTTAACAATAATTTTGTGTGCATGTACTAAGAAGACAACCACTCGCTTTTGTCCACAGAGGGATAATCGTACATTTAGATAAACTATAATTACATTATATAAAGTGATCACTTTGCTATCTGATCATAAGCCCTGCGGCTGCATTGGCTATGTGTAAGCCATGCGTACGACGCATATTGTTTCGTTGTGTTGGTGTTTATAGTCGTAAATACCTACACAACGTAACAATGTGCCTTGTGTGCACGGCTTACACATACTAATTCGATTGTCTTTCTTAAATATAAAGATGCTTACCAGCCGTGAAATCACAATCTAATTTTGGAGGCAGATATAAATTCAAAACATCGACCTCAAAAGTCTCGGAACTATAGTTACTATAGCTAGACCGCGTTCAAAAGAATGTGCGCAAAAAATATGTGTGTTGTTACGATGCAAAAAATGAACACAAAAGAAGTTTTTATAGTAAGTAAGTATCCTTTTTAGACTAAAAAATGTATATTTATTTGGAATAACATATTGAGGCTTGTAATACGGGCTTGTAAGGCAACTTTCCCCCGCTTTCATCTTACCGGACAAAGCTAGGGAATGGTCTTTTAATTGTGGTCGACCTATAACACCGAGATTCATAAATACTGTAATCTGGGATGACTTTGGATTCCCTCCCTCGTGTAAGAGCACTTTATTAATTTATACTATATTTCCAGTCATTCTACATTACTCATAAGAACATTGATTGCCAGCGACTGATTTATTATTAATTAATTAATTTACTTAACGACACAAAACTTATCCGCAGTGACCATTTATTATAATTGTGGCCGCTAAATCAATGTGACTTGCGGTGCTGCTGCGGTATATGTCACATAATGTAAAATTGGCTTTATGTTATGTGTCATAAAGTTTTTCTCGGAAATAATTAACAAATGGCATTAAGACACGGAAAGCCGAAGATTAGCAGGCCTGCAGAGATGAATTTATAGCATGTCATGGCTCTGCATCATTGTGTGACTACCGATTAATACATAATAATTCTTTAAGAAAATTTATATTATACAGTCACTATAATTGATTTTAGATTGTATACATGAATAAAATCTTTATTTACGAATTTCTAACAATTTTTACGTCACCATCACGCGGTTATGGTCCCTTGGAAGTAATCGTAGACCACATACTTAACTTTTCTTTGAAAATGTAACAAAAAATGTCCAAAGAATTTCACTTTTTGGAAAAAACCGAAGATAGATCAAAAATGAATCTTACAAAAATAAATATAACGTAAAAATAGTTTCTCATATCAACTACTACAGCAGTATACTGCATCTGGCTAACGAAGAAGTAAAATAATTAATATAATAATTACAAAATAAAGCACTGAAAATAATGATCATTAAATTAGGTGAGAAACATAAACTACGTTATCTCTAGATGATTTTAATTATTTTTTTTTTTTTTTATTAATAATATATATAATATTTTATTACAATGATACCTTGAAAATTTTTACAATTTAATTTTTTTTGTAAGTATATACCTCACCAAAAAGAATTATGATTCTTGTGTGTGGTGAGGGAGAACCTCTTTACAATCATATACCTAGGTAGTTTAATCTAGTTAAATAACAATGAAAAACGTAATATACGATTATCTAATATATCAAAATCTTTATTAATAATACAATATATAGAATAAGCAGTCAATTTATATTTTACTACTCATTTAGGTTTATGTTTTTCTTCTTGTTTAATGATCATCATGAAAAATATCTATAAAGTGAATACTAAATCCATCAATACCATTACCGAAAATAATATTAAATAAAAAACGATACACAACAAATGTCAAATGATGCTAGAGAGATTACAAATAATGAAATACAGGCAAATGATTATATTTAATGTACTTCTGTTCATAAATACAATTATTAATGGTTATTAAAAAAGAAACTAAGAAAGCAAAGGAAAAGTGGATGTCGGCCAAATGTAACGAGATAAAATATGTCTATAATAAACACAACACATTTAACGTACGCCAAAAATTTAAAGAAATCTTGACAATACCCATTTTAAATGATAAAAATGGGAAAATTATTTTAGACACAGACAAGGACAACTAAATCGTTGGAAGAAAATATATTTGATATAGTTTATAATACTTAGAAACTTGCAAGTCACATCTTGCAGACAAGAAAAGACATTTATTCGTTGTAAATAAATTTTGATTGCGTATTATACTTTCATTGACATTTCAACCTTTTCGTTTATGTAAACTCACCGGAGTTAAACAGCGTATTACCGATTCATAATTCTAATGAAATGCAGCAACCGCATATATCAGCGAGGCCCAATCTATGAAATATTATAATGGTGTTTACTGTTTACTATTTATTGTGTAAAATATACGTTCCGAGTTCTTTCACGTACTCATTGTGACGCAATATAACAGAATCAAAAATATTGCGTAATGCATTGGGATTAGGTGATATTCTTTCGAGATAACTCTCAATTTTTTTAGTTCACCGTGTGCACACTAAGATTCAGAGATTCAAAAACCTGCTGCTTGCTGCAAAGATAGGGTTTGACATTTATTTGGTCTCGAGCCTCACTGCACACCTGTTGACAACTTCTAGCCTCTTCCGTTGATGTATAATTGGTAATACTTGATCTTCTTGCCGTGGCATCTCCTATCAAAGGTCAACGATCATATGGGAGTTAAATGGTGTAATACATTGTTGTCGCAAAACAAATTTCAAGAATGGAACATTCCAAAATACGAACAGTTCTTTTGATCAACGTCAAAACCTTTATTTTGGACAACGATGTATTGTCTCAACTGTCTCAAATGGTTTCTGCATTATAAAATTACTATTCCTAAATGGTATCTGCTTTTATACTTTAATTTAGCTTGTAAATACTCCTCCCATAAGCTCGAGCTTTGGCTCATATTATGGGGAGTATAATGTCTGAAAAATGTTTATAACATAGAATCAATTTATTATAAAAAAACATTATGTATCTACTGCGTAAATAAATATAATAAATAAATAAAATAAAATTTTGGCGATCATGACTCTATACAACACCGCAATGAGATGCAGCGTCTTTTCTCGCATCTTTTTCCACGTATTTCTCCTGGTTGATTAAGGCTTTGGTCCTCTCATAATATGTCCGAAATTCTCGAGCTTTCTTATCTTAATGGTTCGCAGTTCTTCTCAGCTTTTTACATACGTCGGAGGTCTTCAACATTCTCATAACTCATAACTCTAAAACTCTGGAATCTTCCAGTATGCATCTATAGAGCCACATGTCAAAGGCCTCAACTTAATCGATTAATTTTTGGTTTAGTGTCCATGCCTTAACCCCATATAAAAGTATACTAAAAACATAGCATCGACACGCATTCTTAGTAGCAGGATTAGTTGTCACGGTTAGAGAATAAAGAATAGAGATGGGATCGTGTACTTAAATTGCGTGACTTTTTCTATTGGTTCATTGATAATGTTTATTTTTGTTGTAAGAAGCGTTTTTTTCTTATAAATGTTAAGCTGAATAAATTTAATGACCTTAACAATATTTTTATATGTAGATGTGTTCTAAGAACACAGTAACTGGATTACAGTCCATTCAAATAAAAGAAAGATTCTCAGATTTGAACATATACCTATATAGAACCACAGTATACCCAGAACAGTAGTTTACCTCCGGCCTGTCGGCGAGTTATTAGCCTACTCTTGCATTGACGCTAGGGTTGTCACTTTATTTTTACACCCTTTCTTTTAACTCATAGCATCTGAGATGCCGACGCATAAGGTAGACATGAAACCCGAAAATTTCTGTAATTAGTATACCTAGTTTCTGCACTTAAATTGCAAGAACGATGATTAAAATCAACGTAGACTTTTAAAAACTCACAGTCTTTGTGATAATCAACACACCTTTTTAGTAAAGCACCATAAACATAAAAAAGGCATTATTTTCAGGAAGCGCATTTTTTTTCTAAAGCGGCGGCTGCGAGCGCGAATGGCACCGAAGGTACGGCCCTTACTGCCGCCGCCTTGTGCCCCCATATTCTATGTCAATGTGTGCGTCACAGTGCGTGCGTACACGGCGCCGAGCACGCACGCACACATTCTAATGGGTAGCGGCCAGTTTGTATGAAGATGTATTACTGTTTTTAGTATACTGTGATAGAACTTTCTTAATTCGATAATGTTCTTACGATGGAATTTGCGAACATTGCATTGTGTAGAGGGATCACTTAAGCCAGCTCATACGGATTGAAAGCCCTAGGCCATAGTACAAAAAGACTTCCACACATTTTTCTCGTATTCATAGCTTCGTCTGTATGAGACTTCTATAATTTATCTCAATTAATTAATGTCTTCTGTTAATCTATAAGTATCTACGGTCTACGCCGTGTACATGGGTTTGAATTGTGAGTCGTCAATCAAAATCTTGACAAGTCACAGTGCTTAGATTCATCTCAACCAAACCTCACCGTGTCTCATTCCGTGAACAGCATCCGTAAGAGACAAGTCACGTTGTCCAACACATCTCATCGTCATCAACATGGATACAGAGCTGAAATCAGATGTTTTACGTTTACAATTTTGTGGTGAGGGGATCTTACAATGAGTAATCACCCAAAGAGTCCACGTGACTATACGACAACGTGATCACGGATCAATCTAGCGAACCGAATTACGCAACCATCAAATTGAGTCTTATGTTCGGACTGAATTCGTCGAGCAACCGAAGATTAAGTACTTAATTAAATCATACCGTCATAGAGCAGTCAACTCTTTATTCGACTGCCTACTGGATTTAGGCGGGATGGTGATCATTCGGACCACTCGTGCCAGAGAAGGAACTCGCCAGGAATACTCAACGGGAAAATTGAGGTCCCAGTCTTACAAGAATTATCCATATATAGGTAAATTATTCATGTTACAAGTATAGGGTATTATATATATATATATAAGAGGACAAGAGACACACCAAAAAAAATGAGTCAATAATGTATTCTCCTCTAATGTCTCTGCGATAAAAACCATCCGGTCTTGACTCGAAGAATTCGTTATTCGAACAGAAGATGTCTTCACATTTGTCTACTAGAAATTCCATTTAAAAATAATAAATGTAACTAATTTTTACTACTACACTAACTATGAACAAGTTTGATATGTCTGCTGATCCCATTTGAAGTGTTCGTCTATGAGCAAACCAAAGTATTTATGAGTTTTCACATATTTCACTGTGCTACATTAGCATTTATTTTCAACACTTTTGTGTATGCAGTTGAAATCATGTGCAATCATATAAGTTTCACATTAAAAATGGCGTGTGGTGATCTTATATGCACGCATTTGTTTTTTTGGCATTGATTATTAGTCTTATATCAAGAGTACATTTCAAGAGTTCATTAGAATCTCGTTGTAAGCAGTATGCTGCTTCTTGTAAATTATCATGAGACATGACTAGGACAATGTCATCTGCAAAGACAAAGTGAGTATAATGACTAAAATGTTTAGACATTTGTGATACATAAATAATATACAGATAGGGTCTCAGTACTGAGCCTTGCGGTACACCATTTTGAAAGATTTGTTTATACTAGATATCCCATTTGCTTTTACCAAAAACTGTCTCTCTGTTAAGTAATTTTTTATAAATTCTAGTAATGTACATCTTATCCCTATTGCTTCAAGCGTTTATATTAAAGATTTATGATCAATGGTATCAAATGCCTTGGAATAGTCAATAAACATTACTAGTACTTGTTTTTTTATTGTTTAGCTCGCTATTTATGAGATATGAGGTGTGAAGTTTATTACCTTTATTTTAAGTACGCATTTAAAAAAATTAACAACAAAAAGGGATACTACTTATGTTAACAGCTTAATGTCTATTTGCCTGACAATCTGACAATACGTACAGGTGTAAGGAAGATTTCTGTGGAGATCACTCCACATTTCGGACCGTCATCCATGTTGGGTATTTCAATATTGATGTGTGAAAGATATTCAGGCAAATGAACAATCAAGTTTTTTTTTTGAGTCCCAATCCTAGGATTGGTTTGCAACAAGCACTCGCCCTCTCCACTCCTCTATGTCACCTGCCAGCCTCTTCATCCCTTGGTAGGTGCTACAGCGCACATCTCCGATAATCTGGTCTACGTAGCTTAATCTCGGGCGGCCTCTACGATTGCTTACATGAAAACACTTAAGTTATTCAATAAAAGTTTAGTTATAATATAAATTAACGAATTGGATGTTTGTAATTTAGAAACAAGGTAGTGTGAGGCGCACTTCTCTGTATCGTCCGCTTTTAAAAATTCAAATAATTATTAAGAAAAATTATTATTGATGTCTCACAAAGATATAGCCATTTATATGGGAAAGCATGAATGGAAGTATTTTATTGGGTGTCTGCAGGGCTTCATACCTTTCTAGTCTGGCTTAAGTGATCGATTTATCTTAATGTTATCCCTCTGTGGACAAAATCCAGTAATTGTGTTCCTAAAACATGCATGTAAAATATTGTAAAATAATTGCGTCACACCACGTCACACGCTTGTGAAGAGTATTTTGTGAATGTGTTGGTGTGTCGATAATACTATGGTTGTATTACGAAGAGAGTTGTCCTAACGAAGAGAAGGGTTACGTCTCGAAACCGGTAGACAAAAGGTCATTTTTAGTGGTTATATACGAACACAAATAACATTTTATTAAAAGTGTACGACCCGCGGTCGTCACGTACGAAACGTCGGCTGTTGACGCTCGCCAAACACGGGGACAATAACTCACCGCGCATGTGTTCCTCCGCCTGTTTGCTTGGCAAACTCTGGCTTTCTTGCGAATTAACAATTGTAATTATTACGAGACCGTAATCGCGTAGGGCCGGGCTCACAATGTACGACCCGGCCGGTGTAAACACACCGCCGACTCCTTCGTCAGTCGTGGCGCGGGCTTCAGCTCGGCAGGTCTAGGCTCGGTCCCCGGCGGCTGATTGAGAGACGTTCTTCATTCGTTTCCTCAATTGGAACTGCCGGCAGACAGTTGTTCCGCAGCGTCACTTTGATTTGGCGCAACCGAAATCACCCACTTGACCGGTTATCAGAGGCTGGACGAAGTGCGCGCTCGTGTGATGTTGTGAAAGGCGACTTTTCTTCTAGAGAACGTCGTCGAGTGAAAATGCAACCGCGTTAAAGACCCCATTGCAAGAATTTTACATCACATTCATCAAATTCGTCAACATGTTTAATGTATGAATAAATATTTAAAAAATATACTTCAACAACTTTAAAATGACCTTGTGGTAACATGATTTCTAATAATAACAAGGAAAAACTTTGAATAAAACAAATTTGTAAATTTTATGTTAGAATTAAGGAATTTAGACAGTTGGTTGCGGTTTTTACCTGTATATTCAAACCCTAAGCTAAAACCCGGTGCTAACTGCACTGCTGTACTAATTGGTAGAAGAGAGAGCGAGAGCTTGCGCTCTTCCCTTTTATAGCCGCGCCCCTTTGTAATATCGTTAAGGTGGCCGTTCTGAATACAGGAACACCTTAGATGTTTAAATGGCAACAATTTTTCTGAATTTTCTAATCATCTTCTGGAAACATTATTTTAATATGAATAAGGGTTTAGAAATTAACAAATAAATATAGTTGTTAGTGTAGTAGCATGACGCTCGCCTAATAATCTGATGGTCGGTGGTTTGAGCCCTATTACAGGACACCAGCAAGTTAGTCCATTTTCGTACTACAGGCTTTTAGCTTAGTTTGAGAATAATAAGAATATTGATGCTACACGTATTATAATGCTCTCTATTAAAAAAATTATTAGTGAGATAAATTAGAAATTAAAAAATTGTTTACAGCAAATTAAATATTATAAATAACCAAATCCTTTCTGCAAATAGTTACCTTCTAAATTTCTTACATTAATTCTTAATTATTTATTCAACTCCCATTTATATATTTTTCTTTTTTCAATGTCTATACATCAAATTTAAATTTTTGGTGTATGTTGTATTCTGATGAAGGGAAATTAACCCCGAAACATGTTGATAATTCAACACATAGTTCTTTATACAAAGTTTTTTCTTGTTATTAATATGGAAAATTCATTTTCTAATACAGGGGTATTTTGATCAAATTCAAATACAGCCTTTGAATCGATTTTCCACGTAAGGTGAAAACTCTCACACGGAAAATGGAAATGCAGCGACGCGCAGTGCTTTGTGAAATTGAAAAATAGCACAAAATGTGAACGTTTTGATCGCGATATCAAACGATAAGTTTATTGGTTTACTTAGATTGATATGTTTATTTACACACGATAAGAGATGGCAAACATAAACAAATGAACATGTATCAGTATTTCCTGTAACAATCACCTTTACCATTTGTGAACATGGAATTGTACGTTCTGGAGCATCCCTTCATCCCACCCTTGCGAAGATCCAGCCTGCCGGCGCACCAGTCTGTTTGGCAGGAAGGAAGAAAAGATGCGAAAGACATCTTTTGGTGGCCCAAAACAAAACCCGGTAAAACCGAACCCGACACTGCGACAAATGATGAAACTGCTCCGCCAAAACCACCACATCGCGTAAGAAGCAGCTCCCACGGACAGAAGGACATCGTCCCATTTCTGTGGCACTGGAGGAAGAGCAACCAGGAATGCGGAGAAAAGTCTAACGCAAAAGAAGAAGAGAAACTCGACAAAAATGAAACGATTCGAAGGAGATGTCGAGAATATTTTGAGAGAGATCAAAATGATCATTTGCTCTGGCGTAAAAAAAAGAACACGCGAGAGCACAAACATGATTGTCCAAGCAGCAGTGCTGTGTTACAGGAAGAGAGCGAAATCGTACAGAAAAAAAATGAAGACACCAAGCAGGAGACAGACAGAAAAGCCAACATAAAAGACGGACCCTGTCTTATAGAATGCGAAGCGCTCCAGGGAAAACTCGACGATCCTCTATGGAATATTGATGAAAAAACAAATGATGGACAGGCGGCTAGTGTTCTTCGGTCCGGGATAGAGAAAACGAGACTTGACAGAGATGCTTCTCCTGTAGAAAAAAATTATCTCCCGAAAGAAGAAAAAGTTTCTCCGACAGAACACGGAGAAGACTTTAAGTCCGATCACAAGCGTAATTCTCTTTGGGAAAAGATAATGCATTCGATAGAGCACAAGGACAGTATTCCTCTTTCGGGCCACGATGTCTTGCAGGAAGATTTTGAAGCTCCTCCGAGGAAATTTGAAGGAAGTTCACAAGTAGAACACAAGGAAAACTCGCTGTGGCACAGAAGGCACGGTTCGCCTTCTGACCACGGGGATGCCTCGTGGCACAAGAGACAGAACGTATTTCTCAACCTAAGGAAGAGGCTCACGAGTTTCAGCGGCGACGTGATCGACCCTTCCAGAGAATCTATTGGGTAAGGAATTTTCAAGATTATTTTATAACATTTTTTTTTGGGTCGCAATCCTGGGATTGGTCCGCAACAAGCACTCGCCCTCTCCACTCCTCTCTGTCGCCTGCCAGTCTCTTCATCTCTTGGTAGGTGCTACAGCGCAAATCTCCTTTGTATAATATATAATATAACATTACTTTGTTGCAATTTTCCTCAGATAAGGAATTTTCAACGTTCTGCAGTTTGCGTGCTGGCAGGCGCTTTAGTATTTCTGTATAAAACGTGAAAGTGACCGTCTTAAGTTTTACTAGCGGTCTATACCCGGAATTAGTTTTTTTTAGATGGGGGTTTATGGAAAAGGGTAAACAAGGGGTAAACAGGGTGATGTCCATGTTTGATGAAGAGTTCTAAATAGTAAATATGAGAATTTAGGCATGCACCATAGTTAAATAGGGAAAGAAACCAAGGAGAAGACATGGGGTGGCAAAAGGAGGGAGGAAGGTGCCTCCAAAAGACTAACCTAGCATTACCTAGCCATGTTAGTAATATGAGTCATATTAAATAACAAAAAAAAGGAAATAATAATTATTATTTTATTTAATATCGTAGATCGATAGATTAGAATCGCTCCTTTATAGCGAAGATTTGATTTTCTGTTTGAGTTCTGGCGAGATGTTTACGATTGATATCTCAGTGATATGCTTACTGCGCTACGAAAGTTGCTACGATAGTTTCTACGCTCTGTCGCCAGGCGGCACCGCACCGCAGTTACCTTCCGGCTATAAAACGTAGCGAGTCTAATGTAACGTTCCGTCGGCGTTCCGCGACGGTTACATTGCACGTATAAATCAATTTTAAAATATGTCTGACTGGGTTTTTATGTTAATCATTTAGATTAGGTTGTTCTATAGTATAATACTTCCCCATTTTCGTAATAAACAATGTTTTCAATTTTGAAAAATAAGTTTATTGTAAACATTGCCGTGCATGATATATATCACGATATTTATTTGATTGATTTATATTTTCGATTTATATCTAAAAACATTCTGCGGTCGTTAAAAGATGACGCTAGTTGTATTTAAAAAATTGCTACAGGTTTTTTTAATATCTGCGGTCGTTACTAGATGACGCTAGTGGTATTTTTAAAAATGTTACGGTTGTTTTTTAGTTTGATTTGTTTCATATAATCCGTTTTTTTATTTCACACAAAGAAACAAACACCCGTAATACTACATTAGAATGCGCAACTTTTGTAACTTATATATAATAATTGCATATATTAGCTTTTTTCAGTATGCAATTCATTTATTTAATAAATAATTATTCATGTACAAAATAAAATAAAATAAATTCCTAATTACCTATTTAGAGTTTGTATCAATCGAAGTGTGCAAAAAAGGAAAAAAAAAGTTTGGATATATATCCAATTTTTGAAACATATCAGATATATATCAAAAAATTCGATTTTGGATTTTTTGTTTAAAAATCGGATTTTTTCGAACCATGGTTTTTCAAAAATATTTGAACGTCTTTTGAATACTTTATTAATTATTCAAGGCTCGGTAAATAATCTATTAATTAGTTGTGGCTGGTCGCGCTGAATCGCCGTTTCGCTTCTTGTCTCTGGTTTCACATTCAAAAGTCTCATCTCATTTATCAAAATCAACCCTAGTTCCGCGCGCATTTTCCGCTAATTTATAAACGCCCGAGTTCTAGAAACTTCTGGCGTATTTTGGTGCATATGAGTTTCTTCCGAAATATTCTTGTCCGCCCGGAAATCTTCAATCATGTGCCATTCTCTTCAATTTTTAATATCTCTTGACAATGTATATGATGAAAACGAACACGCTAGATGCTTTCAAGGTGTCGTGACCACGAGGCGCGCGTTCCTCTATTCTCCTGGAGTTGAGGATTGTATAAATAATTTCAAGAACATGCAGGAGAAGGATTCTTGTTAACTTTAGGCATGTTGCTAGAAAAAAACAACGGAAATTTCGAGAAACTTATTATCACAGAGACATTCGAGGGAAAGCGATCAAGAGAATAGTCTCTTACAGGATGAATGGACCAACATTGTTCCAGACAGATAAAGGTTCCTCGATTCCGACTCTATAGATAGTCTTATTATCCGTCTTGTGGAGGGAAGTTAGTATTGTATGGAAGGAGGAAACGAGCTGGTTGACAAAATGGCGGTATGGCGCTGTTTGTAAAACTGTCGGACGAGCGGCGTCGGTTGATAAGATAAGCTCATAATACAAAGTGCTTTACCGACAGAGTATAAATAATGCAGTGTGATCTGTACATATATTATTGTATTTACGCTTATTTTTAATGCAAACATTTTCATTTTCTGAGAATTACTTTACAAAATTTATAATCTCGTACGACTTCACATAGCGAATTTTTTAGGCCGCTTTATTTTATACCCTTGTCTCATTGAATCACTTGCGGTGTTGCGTACCTGTATTTTTTATAATTCTGAACGCTACTAACGTAACAAAATACGCCACAAAAATACCTATACTTGAGAAAATCACATTTATTCTTATTTATCCTAGGTTATCGGAATCGTACCCGGAACTCTCGTTATGCCGTGTCATGGCCACTGGGCTACGATGGTTTTGATCCTCGTGTAAAGGTATAAGTCTGAAATGGGGATTATTGAATCGCATTATTACTTTAAACTTTCCATCTAAACTAGCTATTCCTATTCGTCTTAGCAATTCTGCTGTTTGGTTATCTTTGTTCATTTTTATCTTGTGTCCTAGGTACATATATTCATCTACTATTTCAATATTATTATCATTGATAGTGATGACTTTGTTCTCTGGACTCAAAATTTCTGTTTTCTTTATATTCATCTTAAGATCAACTTTGCTCGAAGCTTCGTGTAGTTCTTTTAACATTATACTTAGTTCATTGATATTATTACTTACAACTACTATGTCGTCAGCAAGTCTTAGGTGACTTAAATATGTGCCGTCTATGTTCACACCTTTTTTATCCCAATTCAGGGTCTTAAGTACATCTTCTAAGGCTCACCTTGTCGGACACCTTTTTCTATTTTCATTTTTCAGTTCTTGTGTCGTCAATTATAACACTCATAATTGTATTTTCATATATAAAGTTTACTAATCGTACCTACAATATAGAATGTTATTTAAAAATCTGTCGTCATGCCTGTTCTATTTTCCTCCAATCGAGCAGAGACCTGTGGAGCCTTCGCCCATTAGTACACCTGTGACCCGAGGCTGAACCTTCACGAACTAAGCAGGCACTGTATGGCTGCTCGAGCCAAGTTTTAGCCATGAATTATTCCATGTCCACGCGTCACGCGATCTGCTCGATCTTTAGTTTAACTCATTTCACGTCCAAAGGGGGTGGGAGGGAAACATGCTTCAATTACATTACGGTTTTCACGTTAAATTTAAAAAAAAAAATTCATACGATACTGACTTTACAATCAGGAATCACACCGTCGTACAAAAGTATGCTGTGAAATCCTTAATTACGGTATTTCTCGAAAAGCTTTGTGTAGTAGAGAAAAGAAAAATTTTACGCGCGGTAGAAGTTATAAGTCTTTGGCGTGGTTGCGATAATTGGTATTGACATATTTAACTGTAACTGGTTGCGGATATTTTATACGAACCGTATGTTTTTCCGAGAAACGATTCTGGACGTTTCGTTGAATTCTTATTCACGTCATCAGGAGGACGACCTTTACCCGCGGAGGTAGAGGGCGGACTGATTACAGCTTTCGAGGGCGTAAATTATACGCATTTTGTTGTGGAGTGTTCACTTCTTCTACAATAGAGGTCGCCAGTGTGCAATATGTACTAGTTACGTCGGCGTTCGTGCGACGTCTCTCAAGGGTTGAATCAATGTTATAAGAACAGGGCGCCAAATACTTAATACATATACGACATTGATTCAACCCTTGAGAGACGTCGCAGTAAAGTCCGCCGACGTAACTAGCACATATTTGCACACTGGCGACTTCTATTGTAGAAGAAGTGAACACTCCACAACAAAGTGCATATAATTTACGCCCTCGAAAGATGTAATCAGTTCGCCCTCTACCTCCGCGGGTCAAGGTCGTCCTCCTGATGACGTTGAATAAGAACTCAACGAAACGTCGAGAATCGTTTTTTGGAAAAACGTACGGTTCGTATAAAATATCCGCAACCAGTTACAGTTAAATATGTCTAACGACCGTAATAACAACCTTAACTCTTTAACGGAATTTACATATTAATTAAGGATAAATTATAGAAGTCTCACAGAGACGAAGCTATTTATATATGAGAAAAGCGGATGGAAGTCTCTTATACGAATCCTCAGGGCTTACAAGCTATATGAGCTGGCTTAATGATCACTCTACACGATGCAACGTTCACCAATTCCATCGTAAGAAATTTGATAATGTGTGGATGTTAAAAGTGTATCGTAAACAAAACAATCTAAACTGCTCAGTAAATATTTGTTGTAAGCGCAAACTATGGCAAAATGATTAAATTATAATAATTTTTCTATGATCATGAATGCTTCAAAATAAAATTGATATTATAAAATGTGCACGCGAGTCATTCTGCAACGCGACCACAGCTTATTTTAATCTATGCATAAAAAATACCAGTATACGAAAAACAATATTTGTATGATGAGTCAATATCTTATCAGTTCGTCAGCAGATGTCGCAGGTGTCATCTTCGCAGTTCCCGGGTGTCCTCAGACAGCCGAGGCAAACTTTCTCTAATCCTTCGAGCTTTTGCTTGAAAACTTAAACTCTCGTTACTCGCATAACTTATCTTAAAAGAAGAAATCAATTGAATTTTTGAAGGGTGCTGCTACTAAAACACCCACACGGCTGAAATTCCCGCAGGATTAAAACACCCACGCGGCTAAAAGCACCTCATAGAGATGCAAATGCGTCACGGAAGTCGTGACGTCACCCACCCTTGTGCCATCCCGTGCAAGCCGCTAGCACCGGGCGGTTAGCAACCGATCCACGCACACACGCACACACCTACATACAATCTTGTATACGTGTATCAGAAAAAACAATGTAACGTTCTCAGAACAAATTAAAAAATGGTTCAACGAATTACCTGCTAAAATGAGAATTGAAAAAACTATGAGGCCTTTAAAAAAATATTTTAAAAAAACCTTCAAAGTTAACTAAATTTTTATTTTATATTAAGTTATCTACTTACATATTACTTAATTGTATAAACTTTTTAACATAAAATCTTTAAGAATATTTCTTTAACAATAAATAGTTTTAAATTTAATATTATTATGTACTGTACACTGTTATTATCTTTGCTTAAAATTTTATTATATTTCTCTCTTTACTATATTCATTTTTTAATTGCTTGCTTATTGTTAGTTTTTCCTTTTTAATTTATTGTCCCACATAAATGCATTAATTATCGCATATTTAGTAACTTTTTTCCTCTTATATACATTTACGTACTATAAAAAAAATATATATATATATTTATAAAAGGTAAGTCTCTCTCCAGACACAAGAGTTAGTCTTTTTTTGGAGAGGTACAACGATATAATAAATTTATGTATCAATATATGTATTAAAATAGACTAGAAAAAATATGTAAAAATGCTGTATGTAATTAAATAAAAAAAAATTAAAAAAATTATTATCGTACCATATCTCCCCAGGAGAAAGCATATGGGATTGAATTTTTCGATTGTTGGTGCTTTTTAGTGTGAAATCAAAGACAGAAATATCCTATTGATATGTTTCTGAGATAAATATAAAAAAAACCTCACTATTTAAGCAAATATCTCTAGAATGTATGTACGTTTGTAGAAATGTAGAAATACGTTTTTAAAAACCATCGCAACCTCAGTTTTCCTTTTATATACGTGTACAAATATGTTTTTAACTTTTAAATATGTATATTTCTGTTTGCTACCAAATAGTGAACATTGCTGCTTTTACTATTTACATAATTGTAAATTGCTGTCTTTGCTTTATAAATGTTTTTCATACAATTAATAAAATATATTTGGTTTTCACCACTTATTTATTGAAAATATCAACATATTTTTTTAAATTTCTTCTCTGAAACATGTTTATATTTCTAGTAAATAAGTGGGGATAACAAAATGTATTTTATTAATTATATTCATAACTAGCTGTTCGTATCCGGCGTTGTACGGGTAAGAATTATGCTAAAAATAGGTTTGTGGGGGTAAAAAAGGTTCCATTATTTGTAAAGCTTCTAAAAGTACAATGTTTCCATTTAATGTAATGTAGGCTGGGATGTCCAGGGAGGAAATGTGGCATATGTTTTTCGCCGAGTCCTAAAGAATATGTAAGCAAAATTTGGGTCAAATCCGTCAAACAGTACAGATTTGCATGCAAAATATAACACGAGGAGGGGAAGGGATAAAGGGGGAGGAAGGAAATGTCACCTATGTTACCTGCCGGGTCCTAAAGAATAAGTACCCAAAATTTGGGTCAGATCGATCGTACAGTGTAGATTTGTATAGACATAGAGTTTCATAGGTATAGATAATTCATTTTAAATAATGTTACGAAATCTTTGTTTAATTGTGTTGTGTATTCAGGTAGGCCACCTTTACGGGGACAGAAGGTGGCGCCGCTATAAAAAGAGTGAGTACCAGTTCTCTCGCTCTCTCAGACAGCACAGGATTTCATTAGGGTCTGTCGACACTTGTATATTTGAGAATCTTTTGAAGGATTCCATAAATTTCTTACTTGCTTCGCCATATCCCCAGTCGGGATTCAGCCAAGTGACTCCCGTCTGTTCCATCTTCGAGACAAAATTAAACCAAATTAAATACCTACAAAAGTATGTTAATTATCTAAAGATTCAGTTTTTTTAATTTTCACCAAAAATCTTTTATTTCTCTCGTATTAATGAATCATAATTCGATTGGAAGATTGAAAAACTTTTTTTTGTTGAACGAATTCCCATAAATTTCATATAATTGAGTAATTACGGAGTCAATAATTAATTACGTTCAGGCCCAGATGAACAGAGCTCTGGGGAACAATATACAATCTTCGAAAATCTCTTAATAAATGTAATTTATAAATCTATAAATCTCAATAAGGCTTCAATATTGCTTTAATGCAATATGACTGTAATTTTTTTTATTATTTTGGGGTTTAACAGATTGTCTGTAGAACACTATACATGTCACACCACGAGTACTTTACTGTATTAGGTTAAAATATAATTTTAGAGAATAATGCAATTATATTGAGCATTTTTCGGTTTATTTATTGCTTTAATGTAGTAACTCAAATAAAATGTTAAGCGCATTATAATTTTTTTATTATTTTTAATCAATAATATATATAATATTTATTTAACAATCATGCATAGAAAATGTTGACAAAATCTTTTTATATATATATATATATATATCGTGTATATACCTCACCACCAAAAAGAATTATGATGCTTGTGTTCGGTGAGGGATAACCACTTACAATCAGATAGATCAAAATCAATTACAAAGTCAATTCTACAAAAAATGAGAACCCATTCGGGTTCACTGAATGAATTCAATTGAATTACTTCATTAAATTTTCTAAAATTTTAAGAAGTTGACTGCTTTATTATATTATCAAGATAAAATATTGTAGTGCATCAATTTGATATACCTAAAGTTTTGGTGTAATATTTTGATTTGATTTATTTATTTATTTATTTTTAAACGTTTACTTTATATTAAGCGAGCTAAATGCATTAGCACTGTAGTAGGTACATGTAGGCATACTACGAATAATAACATACTTTTTGTTTTGTTACTTACCCGTCAAAAATGACGGTATTTTTACATGCCACTTCCTAAAGAATAAGTATTTACTTATTTATAGCCGTCATAAACTTTTTTAATATTTCCCCTGCCGGCAGTTTTTTTACTATTTTAAACCCTGGAAATTGTGCTGGGCGGAATATGAAATGGTTCGCGTCTATGCTAAGTCATATATGAAATGAATTTTTGACGTATAACGCAGGCTCAGCGGTAGCATCGTCGCTGTCGTTAACGAGTTTGCTGGCCCGAGGTTTAAGTCCCATCTACGGCCGTTTAATTTGTGTTTTAGCCGTGAATTCGAACGAAATTACAGACAGACAGACAGACGGACGGACAAATGGACAGACAGCGAAATTATTATGTTTGATAAAATATATTTTTTTATTCCAATATATTATGCTTTTATATTGGAATAAAAACAGTAAACTTGAATATTTTTAATGCATTATATCTATTAATCTAAATTCATTATTGTAGTGTCACAGTAGGAAATAATGCAAAAACCTTTTTTTTTTCTCTTTTTTGCGTGTGAGACAATGCAAATCCTTGTAATATTCAAAAAATCCCAAAACAATTGATTAAAAATCAATTTCATAAATAGATTTGTAACTTCAAACGCTGATATTTCGAAACTGTACTTTTTGACTTGATATACTAAAGTACTAATGGTGCGATGTATACCATGGCCTAGAGATTGAGAATTATTATATTCGGTTTAATTGGTAAGATTGTACTATAGTATCTTTACAATACTATTTATAATAAAAATCATGTCACGTTGAATTTCGTACTTCTTTTTGTCAGTTCTTTCAATGCTTTTTGTCACATAATTTTAACTGAAGACTTGATTAGATTATCTTCAGTACACCACGTAAGTACCTTTAATAAATGTATTCAGCGGCATCGGAAAACTTGAGTGGTTTCATTTTGAATTATGAAACGCGGAGTATTATTCATGTTGGTGAATTTTTGTTCAATAGATCAATGAGGGGTATAAAGCAAAGGCAATATTATCCACAAAGGTTTTCTGGGATACATAAAAAAAACCGTCATTTCTCAAGAAAATTTCTCTGAAATCTATGAAACCTACATCTAATTGGAAATAAGATTTTAAAAACATTTGAAACCTCGGTTTTCCTTAAATATACGTGTTTAAAAATTATTAACTTTTAAATATGGATATTGCTGTGTTAGCTATCAAAAAGTTGACATCGCTGCTTTTGCTATTTACATAATTGGATATTTCAGTCTTTATTATGACATGCTGAAATCGTTTGGTCATGTATCATGTAGTTGAAGGCAACAGGAATAGAGGGCGTCCGCGAAAGACCTGGTGTGATCAGATACTACAAGTATTGGAGAATGGCCGTGTCTTAACAAAAGTATAGCACGCATGATAAAATGTATAGGTACACTTAAATGTAGCCGAAGCAAAAGTGGTGTGTCAAGACAGAAGAATATTTCATTATATCCTCTCTGCCTACCCCTGCGGTGAAAGGGCGTGATGATTAGTTAGTTCGTTAGCTGTGAAATTTCAGTCTAAAATCGACATACATTCGTACTTTAGTATTAAGAGGCCATTTTTTCACTTGACTTCTTTTTTTTCTCTTTGAATTCTCAGGAACTGATTGGATATTGCTTTTGCTTTTAATAGTGATTTGGAAACATGATTTTGGAAGGGGCACAGCAATAGTTCCTTTTAAATCTATTTAGTTAGTGTTGCCGGTCGCACAATAAAACTTTATATGACCGTAAGAAAAAATGTAAAAAAAACTCCAAATCTACAGTTTTTAAATCGTCAGTAGTTCTTCGAATTTTTGTTTTTTTATCTACTTCTACTTCTGTAAGTGAACATTTCACTTACCGACCATAATTTTTTTTAAATCCTTGGGGGGTGGGTTGTTCCGATTTCCAGAGATTTCATCATTCATCTACCAAAGTTTTCAAATCCGTGGGGGCGGGTGTTTTCTAAAATCTGAGGGGGGGGATTTCAAAACGTCGTGTTATCTCCATGAACTTCCCTCCCAAAACGAACGAAAATTTCATCAGCCAATCGCCGCAAAACTCTCCAAGAAAGAGATAAAAGTGAGATGACGTAAAAAAAACTATAGGGTTGATTACAGTGAATTGAGTACATTTTAAATTACCGATCCTCAGTGCCTGCATTTAAAACTATTTTTATATTTTTTTAAATATTGCTGTCTCTGCTTTTATATCCTTCAATTATTGATTAGTATTGTTCACCAAGAATCTGGAGTCCTAGTCAAAATATTCGCTAATTCGTGGTACTCTCTATCCAGGCTCAACTGATACTCGATACCTTTCCATTAGTCACGTAATCTCTTAAGCCAAAAATATTTGAAATCGGTATTTGCATATATGTTATATTTTGTATCTAATTGGATTTATGTTTTACGAATTAACCACTTTTTGTATTCGTGTCCATACTCCGTACGTGTAGGCTGCTGGTCGGCAACAGAGGTTTTTAGAATAAATAATTGCGAATCTTTTTTAACACCGAATACGTTTATTCAGCGGGCGCCACAATCAAATTTGCTACAGAACTGCATTAGAAATTTTCGTATTCTCGCTTTTATCGTGTTTCATTGATACCGACAGATACCGGTACCCAGATCCTACAAGGCGCATTCAAAATCTTTTTGATTCAAAAAAGATTTTGGAGGCGATATCATTTATTCATTATCTAGAATCCCTACTAAGGAAATTATGAAGTATTCAATATTTATAAAGTTAAAACGTTTTAAAGCAAGAAATTTTCTACGTTTTTTATTGATTTTAAAACGCTTTTTATTTATATAAAGAGATGATTTTAAACAGTGTATTCTATTATTTTTTTGGTCGCAATCCTAGGATTGGTCTGCAACAAATACTCGCTTTTTTCACTCCTCTCTGTCACCTGCCAGCCTCTTCATTTCTTGGTAGGTGCTACAGCGCGCGTCTCCGATAATCGGGTCTTCGTAGCTACGTATTTTCAGGCTTTACTCACTAAATATAAGTTAGTTTTTTTTTTAATAAAAACACTTAAATTATTATTTTTAAATAAAAATGCCAAAGTATGAAATGTGCCAATAAATGTCGCCGCTATCGACGGCATTCTATTTTATAATTACATCGGAGGCGAACGGAGTTGGAGTCCACGCTTTTATTATTGTACACTTAAATATCCATTGTGAAAAAGTCATGTCGTAAGTGTAGTTTGCATAAGTACGTAGAGCACAATGACCTACTGATTCATAACCTATCCCCATTAAAACATATCAGACTTTATCGGCGACTCGCCTCGAAAGAAATTCGCGTAAAAGATAGCACAAAGATGAGGGCGTAATTTACAACACACATTGTGTAGTGTAGTGTGTAGATTGATAAGTGCACGATCAGATACAGCGGGAACCGCGCGGTTTCAGAATCGCGTGGGATCCGCGCGGGTCTTATTTATATAGGTATGTGTGTAATCGTTCAGACGTAACCGCGCGGTTAGTCAAACCGCGCGGTTCCCGTCACTCAACCGCTAGAATGGAGCCTTTCCTCAGCGTTCATTTGCGTTGCGGGTTGCGGGCACCGCACGGTTCTCACGTCACAACAGGAGCACGCGCGAGCTCGTTATGGATCGCTTTTACACTGAACTTTTTATTGATGAAGTGGAGAAAAGACCTGCAATATGGGATCTTCAGTGTGAGGATTACTCAAATAAAATTGTCAAAAACCACGCTTAGCAGGAGTTGGTGGAGATATTTGTAAATGGTGAAGACACGTTGGAAAAAAATAGTATTTTAGGTAAGTAGGTATTTATTCACCAAAAATGAATTGACAGAATGATATTTTTGTGTCTTGCCGTGGAACACGGCCGTCGTTCACAAAGTAATGAGCGAATTTATCTCTGATATACTCAGATGCAGAACGGCACCGGATCTGTCAAACTGACGTTTGTTACTGACACTATTCGCGTACACAAATCGCTTATTAACCGCGGATGTCTGAACATATGAAACAAATCTGCGGCTTCAAAACGCGCGATTTCCAATCGCACGATTCCCGCATGTCTGAACAAGCCCTATACATATCAACTGTGTAGAGATGAGTCGTTCATGAACGAACTGTTATTTTAGAACAGTTTGCTTTACTAAACAAACGAACGGTTTAGTTCACTATTTTGGAAATTGAAAACAAATCGTTCTTTAAATCGTGAATTCACAATCCCAAAATTGATAAAATCTCTGGCAGCCAACCATATCTCGTCTCCCTGGGCAGTAAAAGACGTTTTGGTTTTTTTTGGGAAGTTGATGTAGGTAAAATTTTGGGAGAATGAACGATGAAATCTTCGGAAAAGACCCCTCACCCCCAATGGTTTCGAAAATTTGGTAGAGGCTAAAAATTTCCTTGTGGGAAATTGAACAGTTCACTTAAATGAACAACGATTCAGTTAATTGAACTAAAATTCCCATCTCTACAACTGTGAGACAAGGGGACAAAAGTTCGTTTATTTGATTGTTCGGTTTTTTGATTGGTGGAAAACGCAAAAACCTACGTTTAAACGAAAGATTACTATAAACCAAGTTGATACAACCGGCCCTAAGACAGGACGTTGAAATCTCACTCGAGTGCACGCACCATAAGCCTAAACATTTTTTTGAAGCTATCTTCTTTTGGCGCATTCAGGGTAATTTTGTTTGTAACGGAAGTTGCGCACGTGCAACGTGCGCTTGCAATGGAAGCATGTAGCGAAATCATGTAACGAAAATTCGAGACAACGAAATGCACTTGATTATTATTTACTGTGCCCTTGTGAAAAATCACAAACAAAATTCAAATAATATTTATTTATATTCGTGTATAATAAAAGCCTGTCAAACGTCGAACGTAGGGGGACTAAAATGGCTCGCGTCTTAGGTAAGCCGCGAAGTATTCTTTAAAAAATAAATAAAATATAATATAAATACCATTAATTGAATCTAAAATATACAGAGTGTAACAGAGCTAATCCACAGCATTTACAGGTAGATATCTGTCTTGATTGTGAGTCGAAAATTTTCAAGCAACAATGGCCTTATATGAATAGTTATGCGGATATGCGACATCAGTTTACATTTTTTTCCAATATTTCTCACTTATTTTTTGTAACACTTTGGATTTTCATTAAAGCAACATTATATAGAAAAAAAAATTTTTTTAACGCACACGTTTTTTGAAAAGGAACAACTTCTCAATAACGACGAAATATTGAATTCTTGTCAGCTGTCAGATTCTGTTTACATGCGAGTTCACGAATGTTTCGATGGTTTTTTAAAAAAGTTTTTGTTTGTACAAGTATAACTTCTACCACGTACGTGAGTACAAGCATCAATTGTTTTTATAATAAAGTATTCAAACATAATTCTGCATATCTAACTGCACTTTTAATTAATTAAAGCATTCAAACTTTTAATTCGGCATAACTGCAGTTTTAATTAATAAATCCCTTATTCAGAAAATAATTCAATTTTAATTAGTGAAGCTTTACATTATTTAAATTCACATCATCATCATTTCATTAAAATATTATATCAATATCAAATTTGCAGTTACATATATTATTCCACGCTTGACGTTTAGTTTATGGGGGCTCTATTGCGCAAGCTCGCCAGAAACCGTAACCGGCTGATCTCGGGACGGCGGCCGGCCAGTACACAATTTACATTTCCGAGTAAAAATGTTCAACTCACTCACTGGGGCTTCAAAACATCAATGTTACCCGGACGGTCTATTTTGCGAAGTGTTCGCGGTGTTGAACGCGGTCGGCCCGCGCATCCCGCCCCGACCAGCTGATCCACGCGGCCAGCGTTGTGTTCGCGCTGTTTCGCCAGTTCGCCGTCGGCGCGGGCGCTTGTGATTTGTCCGCTGAGGCGCTCGCCGCGCGTGTGAAGCGCCGTTCCATTTTCAAAACGGGTTATTTCGCCTTTCTCGACGAAGCCGATCTTCTTTCTACGCGAAAAGTTTCAATGAATCTGCCATCGCGGACAGGTACCCGCTCATTTCGGTAGTGTCGAGTGCGATAGTGATGCCTTCTATTACAATAATAACTGTTTCTTCAATTATCCAGTTGAATTGTGTTCTTCGCACGCTTAATCCGAATATAATATAGCGGTAATACAGAGGTTGGTGAATGGCTCGTCTACATCTGTCAAATTTATACCGGCAACGATTAGCCAGGCAGTAAATCCGTGCATAACGGTGTTTTTGCAATTGTTCACGTTTTATATTAAACCTACACAACGCGTAACTTTTATTCGATATAACTGTCACAAACGCCTTACAATAATAAATATAATAATATCATCATTAATGACAGACCCCCAATTTTAATTGTTCAAGATTTGACAGTAGACATTATTTTCTGTATCGTAGCACAAACAAAATATTTATAAATATTTCATATTATTATGATTATAAACTTTTAGATCATCTAGACTGCTAATGAGAACATTTATTTTAAATATGTTAAAAATGTGTCATGAAACTGTGTTGAAAAGTACCTAAATTTGTTAGGTTGTTTGCGGATGGGTGTGTAATACATTAGAACGTTGTTACAGACATTTAATAGACCGCATCGAGGAAGAAATAATTTCCACAAAACAAAGTAAGAGTGCGAAACCAAAAGTATAAAATACAATAATCTGTAGCAATGTGACTCAGGGCTATCAGAAAAGCATTACATGCAGAAGTGATTGACAACTTAAATGAAAAATGTTTCAACCTCAGTGTAATTAAAATGAAATCACCACGTTTCACAAAGCCCACCCACGAATATTTTGATTTTGATAAGCTAGCTGAATACGTTCACCTATGAATGTAAAAACACATCGGACGTGACTTGAAATGAGGATCTAAGCATTCGACGTTCCGGACTGTTTAAATTGTCTTACTAGGTACCGATCTAAGCTATTTAATTTTTTATATGACAGATTTGTCTCGCGTAACTTCTGCAGAAATTTCTTTCTATGGCAACAATTACGGTTTAAAAAATACGTTACGTTATTCAGACATGTCTCGTATCACCTCTGCGTAGAATATTTTTCTGGTTATAAAATACTATATATAAATTCAGTTAAATGAAATAAAAATCTCTCTGATAGAGAAGACAGGCGGGTAGATATACTAACAAATGGGATGTGAAAATAACAGTTCTATATTTATTAATTCGATAATTCGATTCACCAAACGTAACCATAGAATAATAGTATTAAAATAATGTTAAGAATATATAAATAATAAGTATTCAATTCTAAAACAAAAAATAATGATCATTGTAAAATATTATATGTATCGATCCTGGTATCGATAAAGCTGAAAAT
Source organism: Agrypnia vestita (assembly GCA_016648135.1). Taxonomy (NCBI): domain Eukaryota; kingdom Metazoa; phylum Arthropoda; class Insecta; order Trichoptera; family Phryganeidae; genus Agrypnia; species Agrypnia vestita. Next base: position 25,571 of record JADDOH010000701.1, on the reverse strand, counting down.
AAAACACGTAAAAGCTATTCCTAATTCAGTTTTAACGATAATTTTTACTACGGTTCCCGATGAATATATATTATCTATGTTAAAATAATAATTAAGGGAGTGATAAAACGATTAAACAAGAAATACAACCATTATTCCTTAGATATTCTGGTGGAAAATCGCACATACGACAGTATCAAACTGTCATTTTACTCGTTCAATATTTTTATATCTACTGTAGTGTTGCCATACCGACAAAACGTCAATATTTGACAAGACTGGAAGGTGGTAAGGTAGGCTACTTGTGGGCTTACGCAAACAGTGTATTACGACATAAAAACATTAAATTGTATAATATAAAGCGTGAAGAAGCTTAAGAATTTTCCGAATGACAGCCGATATCCGAGCGTGCTCCCGACGGGCGGCCTGATAAAAAAAAAATCTTTTCATTTCTGTCTGGGTTTTGTAAGGATTCTAACAATGTATTTACGGCTGTAAGTAGGTACCTACGGCGCATTTATGTAAAAAATAAACATAAAAAAGATACGGCATCCAATAAAGAACACTTGGCAGATACTAGTTGGTAAAATCTGCCGTTACGTAGGTACCAAATAACCGTTTTACTTTATTTAATGGCGTTTTATAAATCGTTAAAATCTACAAAATGTGATTTGTCACAGAAATTCTATAGTACTTTCCCATATTTTCCCACACGGTGCAGTGTCCGTAACGTGAAATGAAACGGCCTTTCATTGTGAGTCTATTTTACGGTACGCTTTGATTGAACGACGCTAAAAACAGACTTGCTTTTATTTCTAATATCTTTTGAATTGATATTGAAATGTTGGTATTACTTGCTTAGTAAGTAAATGCATTTCTTCTCTCTGTTTAGCAAAAGGCGTTAGTTCTCCTCTCTGCTTCTGTCCTAGATATATTGACTTCCTTATTAATGGCGGATTCGACAACTCGCGAAAAGAAAATTGAAGTAACACCAGGTGTAACAGAGACAAACAGAAAAAAAAGTGATTCAAATTTCTGTACGGTTTTAAACATTTTATTTGACTCGTATCAAAGTGAATGAATTTTTTATATTCGATATATTCTTCCAGAATATAGGTCAAAACATGTTAAAAATAATATAAACTTGGATGTCGCTTATCTAACTGTTGACATTTCATCCAAGGTATAAAGAATATTTTCTTTTCAAAATTGAATGAAGAATACCCCGCCAGTTTTTATTTCTAGTTACGAGACAACCTGTATGCGACTGGTTCCAACTCAACCAGTTATTTAAGGATTAAAATATTTATAACCTTTGCTTTTGCGATTGAACGAACTGAAAACAAAACCCGTCGAAAAAAATTAAATCGAATAGATCGCTTGAGATATTTCAAAATAAAATATATATTTTTTAAGGCTTCCCTTGTGTCAGGACTAGGGAATGCAATCCCGATCCCGCGAGATCTCGAGGCATTTTACGAGATCAATCCCGAAAAATCGGACGAGATTATCGGGATTATCATGATTGATGAGTATTTTTTATGTTTTGTATGTTTAATTGTGTATGTCTATAGAGCTTTTAGTAAATACTTAAAACTTATGTTCATGTCACATTCAAATAATGAAAATAGCTTTGAATAATATTTGCTGCAATTTATAAACCTAAGATAGTAATGAAAACTAATACTAGTTAGTAGTTTTTACTCTACTACATTGACTGATTGATGCTAGGAAAAACACCTACAAAATTTTTTTTTATTAAAATTGCTGATATAAAAATGCAAGGCATTGTCGTTAATTGCTATTCAGCTCTATAAACAAAAAAAACACGAAATTATTCGGGATCCCGATCCGTAGGGATCCCGTGGGATTGGAAATTCTAATCTCGAGGGATCCCGAAAGTGCAATCCCGACTCGGGATTGCATTCCCTAGTCAGGACACTGCGTTAAAAATGCTTAGCATTTCATTTAATAGAAAATATAAACTTAACTGAATGTACATTTCTGACCATGTTTGAAGACGCCAAAACAAAATACAAAGATTCCTATACGAGGTTGGCCACGCGAACAAGGAAGACGTCTTCTCTGCAAGCATTGTATGATGCATGTCTCTGAGACAATTGTTTTTCCGAGTAAACATATTAGTTTGACGCCCTTGAGCGGTCAACCGGTTTATGTGGGTTGACACTTTCATGGGGTTATAACCTGCTCTATTACATCCACGTCATGATCCATCTTGAATGCCACTTCTATCTGGGTCACGTCATGTGTGTGTACTATTAATTAATGTTCCTTCAATAACACGTTTATCAAGATACTATACTCGGCAGATACTATCACAAATTCTATGTCGAAAATCCCCGACTATTTGGAATGAAGATTTTGTTTAATATATATATTTTTTACTCCCTTTATATTAACTCCTAACGTCTGCTTGCTTGCTTGATTGCCGGCTTGCCGTCAAGAAAAACTTTGGATCGATTTTTGACCCTTTTCCCGTGATCCAATCGAGCTGAAACTTGGAAAGTAGACTCGTGGCGACGATCAAGAAGATCTATCAAATTTTCGTTAAAAAAAATGAATAATTATAGTATAATTTCGGATTTTTAGAAATTTTATTGGTTTTTTCAAATTGAACGAATGAATTTGAACGACACTACGAATGTCGAAAATCTAAATCGACTGATAAATGTTTTTAGAATTTAATCTTCAAAGCATGAAGTGTCTTATCAAAGCTCAAAATATCTGACATTTTAGAAATATATTAAATTACTGTAAGTTTAGTGTTATGTTATATGTTTTAATTCGTCTTTAATTGTTGTTATATTTTACAAAGAAAGGGAGTATAATAAAAACTTGGTTTTTATGGGTTACTTTTTTAAATATTTAATTCCCATCTTGGCAATGCGTATCTTGCTTTTTACATTTTTGTGAAAATATTATCAATGTGCCTGGCAAGTACATGGAAGGAAAATTCCAAGGAAACACTAATTGGATTTACAAGTCATTAATAGCGAAGCGTATTTGATACACCGGTTAAAGACCTCCCACATTTGCCACTAAATTATGTATTTTATCCATATCCCTCTAATCTTCGCATCAATAATGTAATATAATCTATCATATGCTCTATCTGTGTGAATTTACAATTTCTCTGTAGGTAATTTTGAAAAGAAATTCCCCTGAAATACGTGGATACGTGACCTTTTTTTTGTATGTAAGCAGATTTTTCATTTCTACTATCGAAAATTTTTTAAATTTAGTTGATAATTAGATATTTTATAATGTTGGTAACGTGTGTATAGTAACATATAAATAATAACATTTCTTCCAAGTTTCATTCCAAGCGTGCCTTTACAACCATTCGGCCAGAATGGTTGTAAAAGCACGTCATAATACCCCAGAAGAGAATAATAACATTTTAAATAATCGAAAAAGTGTGTGACGCCGAACGGTTGTTATAAGGCAAAGCTAAAAAAAATATTTTTTAATTATATTAGGTACCTTCAGACCTACTTACTTTACCGAATTTATTAAACCTTATGAAAATAATTTCATAAAGTGGAACCTAAGCTGCATCCGTTAATCCGTTAATGGCGCTTTAATTCCAATTTTTTAGCCATAAAAAATTGCTACTGCGCCTTTATACAGTTTTTTCCCGTACTAAGGCGGGCGTGTTTGGTTAATCTTTTTCATCATCCTAAAGTGAGTTTTAACCTCATAATCGTTTGCTTCTGCCGGTCTGTATCCAGCGTTGAATACACGACTTCTTCGCTTCGTATTTTGCCCGATAACTTGCCTCATTGCTGCGCGGAAATTTTTCCCTAAAATTAATAACATACTCGTGGGTAACTCCGTAGGAACGTCGATACCATCGCGCCTATTCGGCCTGCTGCGCTCCCGGTACAAAGTTGGCTAATTTTGCCCAATAATTTGCCTCATTGCAGCGCGGAAATTTTTTCCCTAAAATTAATAACGTACCCGTGGGTAACTCCGTAGGAACGTCGATACCATCGCGCCTATTCGGCCTGCTGCGCTCCCGGTACAAAGCTGGCTAATTTTGCCCAATAACTTGCCTCATTGCCGCGCGGAAATTTTTTCCCTAAAATTAATAACGTACCCGTGGGTAACTCCGTAGGAACGTCGATACCATCGCGCCAAATTAGCTCGCCCATTCGCGCTACTGCGCTCCCGGTACAAAGCTGGCTACGCGAACAGCTGACCGTTGAACAATCTCCGCTGATAATCTCACAGTTCGATTGTTGACCTTTTCCTCTGCGGTAATTTGTAATTATTTCCAAAGCTGCCTCGGTTGCTGGTTCCAAATACGTAATCGGGAGATCTTTTCAATCTTTTTCTCTGCCAAACTCCCGTGGAGTCAGCGACGTCATTTGCGCAACACTCCTTACAAATTAAGTGCAACTCGACGACTTTATCAATCCTGCGCCATTGACAAAGTTTTCGCATCATTCAGTGTTAGGATAGGCGGGACGAGGAAAAAAAAATGGAAAAATGGCTTGGTTTCAAAAACTTATGTACAGAAATACGCTTTTAATGAATAAACAGTCGTATCACTAAAACAAAAAAAGTCCTATAAATCTTGGAAGATTTCGTTTTAGAAACGACGTGATCTAAAACGTAATGACTTTGTTACAAAAATTAACATAACCTTCCAGCTTGTAGACCTCTTTTCATTTAAGAAAGACCATCGAATTAGTATGTGTCAGCCATGCGTACGACGGGTGTAAACACCAACACAACGAAACAATGTGCCTTGTACGCACGGCTTTCACATACTAACTTGTTTGTCTTTCTTATATGTAAAGAGGTTTACCTGCATCGTTGTGTCTAGCTTTTTAGCCTACATAAAAAAGGAAATGCCATTTATATATCTGTTATAATTTGGTTTATTTCTTTAGAATGAATCTTGAAAAAATGTTTTTCGTTTTCTGTGAAAACTAGACAATTTATAGATAGGTTTTTCGTGTTTCTAAACCAATGAACTGTTGATTAAATCGGCCATTTTGCTAATCGATCGTCGTGTTAACATGTAGATAAAAATCTCTTAAATGCGCATAGCTAGTCGGCATAGGTGTTGGTTGTTAGAAGGTTTAATATTATATTCTATACTAGCTAAAACCCGTCAAAAATGACATACTTTTATTGTATATTTTGGTTTCCAGTTAAAACTGTGCGAACAGCGTTATCTAGAGTAGCATAGCGTCTTGATAACGTTAGTGGATGAATATTATTAAACAGAGCAGGCCGAAGACACTTTTAATTGGGATATCGGGTTGTGTACGAAGAAAGTTATGTATTGTTTTTTAATATAATTTTTACCTAGAGTTCTGTCTCGTTTATAAAAAAAATATATATTTGAACCATCTGGCGGCACGAGTGACGGACATTCTTAAGCAGACAATTATACTTTTTTTGTACCTCATTTTATACACCTCATCATTATTGCGCCACGTGATGGCTTTAGTGATGGACATTGTTACATTGGGAATTATAAATTTTGACAAACAATCAATACCAACGCAGATTAGTTTTAAAGAATTTAAAGATTTAAAAAAAAATCATATTATAGTAGGTTTTTTATTAAAAAAGTCAATGTTTGTTTTATTTAATAACATTTTTGAAATCATACTAATTTTGAAAATGGAATGAGATATTATAAATTATTATTATTGAGGATTATTCTCTCTATATATATATATATATATATATTATATATAACTTGCTCACGACATACTGTTTGAAAAACACTGCTAACTGCTAAATTGCTACCCGCTTCGCACAGCCAATAACAATAATCGGTTACTTCATACACGTTACGCGGTTACACAATATAATACGAATATTAAATCGCAACTGAGCACGTTAAGCTAAGGCTTCACATGTACGTGCTTAATTTTAAATAATTAATTTCCCGATTTGGAGCAGACACTTAATGATCCAAGTCGGGAAACGGAGCGGCGCGACAAAAAAACATTTTGTTTGTCGCATTGCGTTATAAAATGTCCGGGCGATATTTGAGTAAAAGCTGTGAGAACTCGTCTGGGGGCTCGCTGATGTGGAAAGTTCGGGACCTCTCCCGCCGCCTGAGAATAGTGATGTGGTACAAATAAATAATAAAAGAATATTATAATTGTTGTTCTTTTTACAAATATGAAATTTATTGAACGATTGTGCTGTGAACGAGCGTGGGATGCGGAGCTGTTTACATTACGATTTTTAGCGTAATTAATTAACAAATTAATTACCTGTATACTTATATAACTTTAAAAAATATGAATTACCCACAAATAATTATCGTAAAAAATATATTTTTCTAATGACCAGAATGTTTTTGTGCTGACATTATTAATATAACTAGGTAATAAGAATTTATCTTAATTAAATAATCGTGAACTGTGTTCTCAGAAAATGCAAATAAAAATATTGTTAATATACTTATGAACTGGTCTGTAAAAAGGAATTAAAAATTGAAATATTGATTTTCAGGCGTATTGTAGTGTATTTGTTAAATAATTTGGTAAGAATATCAAAGGAAAGTTTATTATTAATTTAGATTTTAATAGAGGATTATTAATTTAGAATGTACTGAATTCGAGATTTTATCGGAAATATTATAGCCTATAAATTTATAGGAAAAAAGATTTTGGAAGGGATGGAAACAAAATATATAATTCAGTACATTCTAAATTAGTAACTGCATTCAAAACATTTTTTTAAATTTTTGGATATTGTTGCTTTTGCATTTATAGGCCATTATTATTATTATCTATTATCATTTTTAGCTGCGAAAATCTATGTATGTATACTGTGATATGAGAAAAGACCACAGATGTCTTTAGCATAGTCCCGTTAAATATATGAATGATTCCAATTTGGAAATATATATAAAACTTTCAAAAAAAATTATAATGTGTGGATGTTCTCACGGTGAATTGACGAACGTTGCATTGTGCATAGCTATCACTTAAGCAGAGACTTGCAGTGGGAACAAGAAGCATAACTATTTCCTAAGCATATATTTTGAAAAGAAACCGAAATAAGAGTTATATCTCATAATATTGCTATCACAATAGCAAACATAATATTCATATTTTAATATTACGTAATATTCTGCGAGATGAATATTTAATTTAGAGTTTTTTTACAAATGTATGTTTACATAAAAGTCACGCTTCTTGTTCTCACTGCACGCGCCGCCTCTGCCTCTCTCAAGGCAGTTCTAATAGGCTGTAAGCCCCTTCCATACACGTTTCTCATATACACACCTCCGTCTCTACGAGACTTTATATAACTTATCTTAATAAAATAATTATCTAGACTCACGCGTTACGAAAGCGTGCGCCAGGGTCGGTGTAATTAGGAGAGCACGTTCCGAATTCAAGCTCGATGTGAGGAGGGTGAGGGGTGGTGTAGGGTGGTGGCGAGGGTGGTGAGCGGGGAACCTACCCTCCGTCTAGACTGGTGCCACCCCGGTCCGAACTAACTCACTCACACGGCCTTATGCAGCCGCGCTAAGATGCGTCATTATTTTGACACACTCAAGAGACGTAGGCGCAGTGCATTATTAGGCTGCTGGGAAATCTTTATTCGTTTGTTTTCATCTGACAGTCAGGAATCAGGACCAGGCCTTACTTAAATCATAAGTGAATATTAGTTATAGAAGTCTCACAGGAAACGTGTATGAAAGACTTTAGATAGCGGCCACAGGACTTATGACTTGTATTATCCAGCTTATGTGCTCACTTTGCACAATTTAACATTCACAAATTACAACCTAAGAACATCCACACATTCAAAATTGTAAAGTTCTTTATCTGTGTTATTTTAAATATTAGGTCCTTACATATGAAATTGAGGTTTAGTATGGGAGGAACATAAAGCCGATTTTTTTTATTATAATATATTTATTTAATCAAAGTATGTACCATTGCTATCTATGCACTTTTGCCATCTCATAGGTAGTTCATCGATCCCTTTACTAAAAAAACCATTCGGACGGGAATCAATAAAGTCTTTGAAGGCGGTTTGGACTGCCCCATCGGAGTTGAATTTTTTCCTTTGCAAGAAGTTATCCAAATTTCGAAAAAAATGGTAATCTGTTGGGGCAAGGTCCGGAGAGTACGGTGGATGTCTTAGACATTCCAATTGAAGCTCCTCTAATTTGGTAGCCGTCTGTTGTGCAGTGTGTGGTCTAGCGTTATCATGAAGCAGCAGTGGCCTAGAGCGATTAACCAGCCTCGGTTGTTTAGCAGCTAGCTTTTCCATCATGGTTTGCAGTTGCTGACAATCGACATCTGCCGTAATCGTCTGGCCAGATTTAAGAAAGCTGTAGTGAACGACACCAGCATTAGTCCACCAAACGCTCACAAGTAACTTTTTTGGAGTCAATTTTCGCTTGGGGCATGGTTTGGCTGGTTCGGCAGGGTTCATTCATTGCGATGAGCGCTTCCGATTATCGTACAGGATCCACTTTTCATCACAGGTAATGATTCTATTTAAAATCTCTTCATTATTGTGCCGGTTGAGTAATGCAACGCAGCAGTCAACGCGCGTTTGTTGATTTGCTTCACCCAATTCGTGAGGTACCCACCTTTCAAGCTTTTTCACCTTACCAATTTGCTTCAAGTGGATTAAAACAGTTTTATCACTAACACCGCAGCCTGCAGCTAACTCGGATGTGGTTTGCGATGGATCCGCTTCCACAATAGCCTTCAATTCTTCATTATCAACTTTGGTCTCCGGCCGTCAACGGGGCTTGTTCTGCAGGTCGAAATTTCCAGAACGAAAACGTTGGAACCAAAAACGCACTGTGTTTTCTTTTGCGGCACCGTCGCCATACACATCATTAATCCTTCGAGCCGTTTCTGCAGCACTGGTGCCACGGTGGAACTCGTACTCGTAAATAACGCGATATTTCAAGTTTTTCATTTTGTAAACTGAGTGACGCAAAGAAAAAAACAATTGAGGAAAAAACAAATGAATTATAATTTTCAAAACACAAATTCATGAGTAAATAGCTGTATAAATTTGGATTTGGAATTCCTAACCAAAGAGAAGATATTTGAGATCAAATTTGCCAGTACGGCAAAACGCCAATTTCATATGTAAGGACCTAATATAAAGGGAGTAAAAAGAATACGAATAGCTTTTCTCCGTTACTTTCATAAAAAAGAACCGTTGCAACGGATCGCAAGTTGGCGCCGCAGTATTTAAAGGATCTATTCATAATACAATTTATTTTTTCCTCCAGCTGCTGACTACATACCTCAAATTCATCACAAAAATGTATCTATGATCTGAACATGTTCACACAGGGGTAAGATGTAATATTTTCTTATTTAAAAAAAATAAAGATATTAACATGAAACACGTCACATCACATCAATATTTTAAATATTTTCAAGCTAAGCTAATAGCTTGTGTTATGAAAATCGGAGCAAGTTGTTAATTCTATATAATGGGGCTCGAACCAAAGACTACTGAATCATGAGTCTTAACCATTAGACCAACAAGCTTTTCATTAGAATAGAATGAAAGAGTGCTGCAACACTGCATTGCCGAGGAATTGTACACTTTACCCTATTTATGAATTTGCATACCCCATATTATGATATGATTAGAAAAATTTTATAACGCATAATATGAAACGATTTTATCATCATCATCATCATTTTCAGCCGTTTTCTATTTACCACTAGAAGAAGGCATCCCCAACTGCCTCCCACTTTTCCTGTCCATTGTTATTTCCGCAGAATTTGATTTCGTTAGTCCGGCGGCTTTTTAGGAGGGCTGCACCTTCTTGTTTCCCCTCGGGGACTACTGGACAACTGCATTCGTCCAGCGATTGTCCGTCCTACGAGTGATGTAGCTTGCCCATTGAATATATTGCCAGCATCAAAAATTCATGAAATCGTATGTTTTTTTTGTAAAACGCGATGTATAGATTATTTTATAATACATTTAGATATTATTTAATGTGTAGATATATTATTATATACCTACATTATTTAACATTTGAATCACTTAAGGGAGAAATACATCGAATTTTTTAATTTGTAAAGTCAATTTTTTCCCGGCAATTATATTTTTGACGTTTAATTTTTATTTAATTAATTAATTTAAAAAAAAAAAAAAAAAAAATTTAGAATACAAACATAATTTATAGAAATTAACTTTGTATACACCACGTTTTTGTTGAAAAAAATTCAACATGTTTCAAAGTCAATGGCTTCTTCATCAGGATAACAAATGTACAAAATTAAATTTAAAAATCAAAGAATAGATAATCAAAATAATAAAAAAATATATATGGAAAATGAATAATAATAAAGTACCTACTTAACGTGAAAAAAATACATTTAAAAGATAAAAGATAAGATTTGTAAAAATGACCTGGTTATTTATAATATTCAATTTACTATTAATACTTTTTCTTATTTCCAAAATTTCTAATTTATCAAACTGTGACTCTGTATAATTTGTATGTAAAATTTGTAAACCCTTATTAATATCAAAAGAATGATCCATAGCCAAAAGACGGTTAGAAAATTCAGAATAATTATTACTATTCAAACACCTTAAATGTTCCTTAACTATAACTTCAAAATTTCTACACGTTTTTCCTCACAATCATTGATGATTTTGCTGTGTTTGAAGAAGAAGTAGAATATAAACGGTTGGAAATGTGTCAAGTATAGTATCCAAGAGAGTCTATCCACGGCGATGGACCACCTATGTTATGATCGCTTCATAAACGCAGTATACAGAGCGTGGTTTTACCATTACCAGTTAAAAAAAAAATCACATTAAAAGCGGCAGGCAATGAGCGACAGCTAATCGTACACTCTAGTAAGTGCGCAGCGGCCAATATGGCCGATGGTCAATTGCGGACACCAATGGCCGCGTAGCGGCGCCTATGGGCGCGCAGCGGCCAGCATTTGGTTAGCCAGGCGTCAGCTGCTTGCTTAACTGCTAGTTTTTATTTAATTGGCGTTTTCAATGCTTTATACTCGCGTATAGATTGTTCATAATATTATTCAATTTATACAATAGTCAATATTAATAAATTCAGTTAAATTTTAATTTTATATAAATAATTGCTCTAATTGGTGTCACTAAATGTGTTTTGAAAAGGGTAGAATACAAATTATTATCTGATTTTTTCGGTTTACGAATTATTCGTAGTAATCCCTCAGTTTACGAATCCGGATCGTAAACTGAGGGATGACTTTATAACTCATGTTTATGTTTTAGTTTTAGTACCGCGCTGGAGTAATGACAGTAAAGAAGTTTCATTACACTTGGTTTCCAAGAAAATAGTAATTGGCTAGGATTTCCCCTCGTCTTCATTTTATCTTGTTGTCAATTTTAAATAAAAAAATATGTACAATTTATGCATGATAAAGTCAACAACACGTATCAGAGGAAATACCCAAATAATTCCAGTTGTGACTGATGACGTCATTCATCTGATGATATCACAGATGGCCAGTGATGTCCTCCAATAAAATGATTATAAAAAAATAGCACCAGCTCATTTAAAGGCAGTATGTTTCAATACATTTTTCAATACTGATAGTATGATGTATCCACAGTATGCCATATCTCATAACAGAGCTGGATTTACCGCAGGGCCAATGCGGTATTATAGCTCAGGAATTGAAAATTATATTTAAAAAATCTACGAAAAAAAACTTGAAACTGGTGCATATACAGGAGTGATGCAACGAATACGAATACGAATATTTGTATTCGCCGAATAGTAAGTAGATATTTACCGAATATTCGTATTCGCCGAATATCATCACGAATATTAAAAACAAACTATTTATAACTGAGCGCAACGCAAATTACGATTTGGCTGTGCACCGTGTATCCGAACACACCTACGCACTATATTATCGGGGATTCCCCTAACATTGAATGAATGGATTTGTTGAGTTCTCAAGTTATCAATTCTTACTTGTTTCACAGCATAACAAGAGCTCTTTCATCTAGTTTCGTTGGTTTATTAATAAGGTTAGATGCTCATTTCACGTAGTTTTTGTTTTGTACTACGTATGGTTCGTTCCATTTTATTTCCGTTGTGTGTAAAAGTGTTAACTCTTATAAAATAATTTTAAATTAAATCTAATAACATGACCTCTCGTAAGCGTGAAAAAAGTGATATTTATTTTCGACCGCTGGGAATGTACAAGCAAACGGATAAAAGAAATCGCCTAACCCCCGAGAAGTTACAAATGTTGTGCTTTTTGAACAAAAATTTGCAGGTGGTAAATATTAATTATTAAGTCTCTTAGTAAAAAAAGAACGGCGGTGTATTTTTATTACCTTGTTGAATTATTCGTATTCGTATTTGCCGAAAAGTAGGCTTGATATTCGTATTCATATTCGTGAAAGCAGTATTCGTTGCATCACTGGCATGAATAGATACGCCCCGTCTATTTTGAGTGTTGGGGCAGCAATCACCAAAATATTCGGTTTCCAGGCTGGTCCTGGAAAATTCTACGAATGGCACCTGTGCGTTTTAAAAAAAGAACGCCGCTGGGATTACGTTGCGGCTCTGCAGCAGGTACCTACTTATCCGCTTCTAATCCGAGGTCGCCGGCGCGGCACAGTTTCACGTTTCCACGACGCGCGCCCGCCGCCATGATGGTCGGGGGCTCGGCCGGCTCGACCAATCGCGGGGCCGCGTCACGCGAGCCCATACCCCCACCGGAGTGCGAATTCTTCACATTTTACGCGGTCGCACCTTCGACGTGCGTCACTTTCAACGCCGCCTGAAACGTACATATTTTTTGTTGATAAATAGCGTAAAATAATAAAGTTACGTTGAATACTGTTAATCTAGAAATCATTCCTTAAATTTGTTCGATTTGAGATAGTCTTTATATCGTACTTAATATTATTTAAAATTTATTTATCTTTAAGAAACTTTTTATTATTAATTCATTTATTTTTTATCATTAATTGTGTATTATGCAAAAACTTACATTTATTGATTTGCGATTTTTTTTCTGAATATTATTTACAATTCATTCTATCATTAAAGCATTATTTTTTTCTATTTATCATAAAAAGAGTATTGTCTAAAAACTTATTAAAATGGAACTTATTCTTAATATTATATTATTGCGTTACTTTGAATATTATTCTCAACTTATTTTATCATTTATAATTTTTCATCATTAATTATTAATAAACCGCAAAAAGTATATTATAAAAATATATTATATTCAATTCATTATTAATAAATAATTAATCGTAAAAAGTGTATTGTGTAACTATACTATATTCAAAAGTTCACAAAATATTCATACTTTGTACTTAATGTCACTCTAGGACCATCTATTAGGATCACAAATGATCTGTTGAATGAAAAATAAATAAAAATAAAATTATGATACATATTGAAACCAGGCTATAGCCCGATAAAAATTAAACTTTTTGTATTTGAATTTTCAGCTTTGCATTAATTACACGTGAATTAGTCACAACAACAACGAAAAAATTGGGTGCCTCTACTTATATATGGGCGTTAAAAGTTATAGATCATTGGCATTTATTAAAAAAACACGTATCGTGTTCTATATATTGCTTTGGAACATAGATTGACAGAATGCCAGTTATGTTCCTACTCGAGGTTTTAAAAATAAACTAGAATTTTCACCAATGACAGTTTTCCATCAACGGATAAAAAATCTTGTCGACATAAAAAAGAGAAAATGATACAGTAAGCACGTAATTAAATCGCTATAATAACACATTATGATTTGATCACAATTATATTACGAAAAATATATAAATATAAAATACACAACAATAACAGCTCCCGGAGCATATGCAATTTTCATAACAGCATTTTGTTAATAACAGCGCCCGATGCACATGGAATTTTCATAACGCCATTGTCAAACGATTCGATGTCGTCACTCGGAAAATCGCCATCTTAGCTTTTGATTGGTTGTGACTTCATCGTATGAAAATATTCCGTTGCATGACGGGCACGCATTTATTAGTTGCAACTTAAAAGTTTACCTTAAACACGCTTAAAGCTGATCGTAGCATAATACAGAGAATAAAAATAGGGTCGCGCAGGTGGTTTGGGCATGTTGAGCGAATGAATGAGGAAAAAATGGTAAGAAAGATATATGATGCAAGTGTCGACGGCGCCAGAAAGAGAGGGCGACCACGGAAGACGTGGCATGACCAGATGGTCCTGTCCTGTTAGAAGCCTGAACAACCGTCGAGCTTGCATGCGAAGATGTATGAATGTAGACGAAGCGAAAGTTGTATGTCAGGACAGAAGAGTATGGCGCTCTATCCTCTCTGCCTACCCCCGCGGGGAAACGGCGTGATGGTAAGTAAGTAAGTAAGTAACTTCAAAAACATTTCGAAAACAATCCAAAATGTAAACATTTTTTTTATATACTGACACACATTACAACATAAATAACCCTAGTTTCAAATGACCTCTAATGGCTGAAATTCTTCATTTGCTTCAGCTTTTCACAAAATCGAAATTATAATGAAATTTTCATGACAAATAAAATTATCACGAAGTCGTATGTTTGTTTTAGCTTCTATGGTAGCGTTATTTTCGTTAGCGTCGTTTCAGTGGCGAGTTAAAACTTGTAGAAAACACGTATTATGAGACATGACATGAAATGGAATGAAACGTGGTGATATTTTTATTGTAACTCATTTATTCTGTTTCGTGTTTACTGTTACAACAGGTAGGTTTTATCATGGGACTTCAAAAGTGTACTACGTACTGACACACACTCAAAACGTCAATTGACGCATATTATTGGCTACGTACACCGCGCGATGTGTGTTGTTAAATCACGTCACTCACAAGCAAGCGCAGATTAAATAGATAAAGAACATGCTTTTAAGCTTTAAAATAATGTGTTTAATTTTATAATAACTTTGGTTTTGAAAAAAAACGGTTTAACGAAAAGAACGTTCAACATATTTATGCCACGAGTTCGAAGAATGTTGTTGCACAATGTGTTTAATACATATTTGCATACTGCATGGGTGCTGTTATTAAATATGTCTTTAAATTTTTTTTTGATTTACAAATCATTTTTTATGAGCGTGCCATTAAAAAAGACAGCCGAATTAGTACGCGTAAACCGTTTGTACGAGGCATTTTGCTTCGTTGCGTCGGTTTTTATACCTGTAAACACCAACACAACTAAACAATGTGGATCATACGCACGGCTTACACATACTAAGGCCCGGTTGTTTCAAGTTCGATCAAAGTAAGCGGTCGATTAAAGCATAGATTTTTACGAAAACGGACCGTCTGATTGGTGGAGAACGTAAAAATCTATGCTTTAAAAGAACGCTTACTTTAATCCAACTTGAAACAACCGGCCCCAAGGCCCGGTTGTTTCAAGTTCGATCAAAGTAAGCGGCCGATCAAAGCATAGATTTTTACGAAAACGGATCGTCTTATTGGTGGAGAACGTAAAAATCTATGCTTTAAAAGAACGCTTACTTTAATCCAACTTGAAACAACCGGCCCTAATTCGATTTTCTTCCTTAAATGGAAAGAGGTGTCTAGCTGAGATAAAATGCCGAGTCGCGAGTAGTGACACGATAAAAAAGCTCTAACGTCTTTTCAAAGTTGTTCTGTTGGAATGCGCGTTGCCTCACCATTTTCTCCGCATGTGGCCGCCGTTCCCCGCCGTTAAGGGTCATTATACCGTGGTTCGCTCCACACGTATGATCTTTTTATCACACATTTCAGCCGCCTGCGCTAGCGCCGGGGCCGCTGTCACTCCGCTAAATTCGTTCACAACTCCTCACAACAGTTGGTTTTGAGTTTCAGTCGGGTACGGTCGCCTGGTACGCTCGTCTTGCGCAAATATCCTCAAAGTATTTAGCTGAGATATCATAAATAAAACCTTCCCTTGCACGAATCCAAAGTACCGGGAAAATTTTCCGGATTTTCTTTGCATTTTCTCTTTCACGCCAATCGCTGAAAAAGTATTTATTAATAATTTTATAATTAAATTAAGAAGTTGATGAATTATTTTTCAACAATTAAAGATAATTGATTGTTAAGTTTTTTTTAATTACTATTTAATATATTCATAATTTTAATAACGACTAATATAATAGAGTGTTTTAAAAATAGACATTTTCACATAAGCTGCGGAGAGTCTGCGAACGGGTATGTAATATATATTTGTTTTTACATATTATATACATTACAGATTTATATATTGTATTGATAATTGAATATTCAATGTTATTAACATTGAATTTGCAATTACCAATTTTCTACCGCACAATTTGACCGTGATCCAATTTTGTCGAATAGTACCGAGTACTTCAAAATAATAACACGCTAATTATTTTTTTCACAAATTAATAACATTTAAACAGGTTATATCGTAATGACTTCGAAACGGAAATTTTTTTTATAAATTTCTGTCGAAAATTTTATAAGCTGTATGTGAAAAATCTTAACCGTTTTTCAGTTCACCGATTTTTGTATTTTTTTTAATAATGGCAGTGGGGAAAGGATTCTTTACCAATCAAAAGCGAAATAAAATGTTGGTATGTTAAAGTGTCCTACTGATTACTTATTTTATATTTGGTAGTCAAATATTTTACATATATAAGGTGTAACGGTGCTAGTCCACAATACTTAACAGGTGGATTTCTGCCTTGATTATGAGTCGAAAATGTTCAGGCAACCACGACATAATATCAATAGTTAAGGAGATTTGCGACATAAAAGATTGCATTTTTTTCAAAATTTCTGACTGATTTTTTACGAAACGTTGTAGTATCATTACAGTGATATATCGACTACGAAAAATTCACTCGTTTCAATAAAAGTTAAATAAAATAATAAAAACCATGAAAAATTTCCAATTTGAATATTTTCCTGTTGGAATTTGAAGGTTTTTATCATTTTATTTGACTTGTATTAAAGGGAATGAATTTTGATATTAAATTTAAGTTACTGTATAATGATAGTCCAATTTTTTCAAAAAAGAAGTCAGAAATATTGAAAAAAAAATCTAATATTGATGTTGCAAATCTCCTTAACTATTGATATTAGGTCTTGATTGCTTAAACATTTTCGACTCATAATCAAGGCAGAAATCCGCCTGTGAAGTATTGTGAACTAGCTCTTTTACACCCTGTATATAAATTTTTTCGCACAGGTCCTGAACGTTCGAGCATTTAGAAATATATTTATTAATATCCATATAATACCAAACATAAAATTATTAGTGTAGGTATTACATTCATAATAAATTAATTTAAGTAAATCTTACAATTGATTAAAAGACGTCCTAGGACGGACGTCAAGTCTATACCTATAATATATTCATTGGAATGTGCAATAAAGGAAATATGCAATAATTTTAATAATTATCCACCTACAATACATTTCAATATCAATAGAAATATAATTATTTGAATTTTATTTCAAAAATGTACAAAATTTTACCAACAAATTATTTATTGCACAAAGAAAATTGACACTTCTTGATGATCCTGTACATCCCCCAATATTTAATGTATCTGATCGTGTCAGGTTTTTCGCGGACACTGTTACGTTTTATTTACTTTTTTTGTACCTGTATTACCCGTTGTCTGCCAAAATCCCCCGAACGCAAATGTCATAATATCCAAAACATCTTGCTAACCATAGTATACATGTACAGAAATTATTTCAGGTTATATACTTTAGCGTAGGTAAGTTGGCGGTCGCTGGTTCTTAGTCTGTGAGTTTTCTTTAAAATTTCTCTGCGCGCCGTACACAGATGAACATTGGGAGAATATTGTCATTTGTTTGAGAAACATGGGTAAATTTATATAATTAATAAAACAGTTATACATTCGTATATGATTAAGTGTACACTATGTAATTTGGCTGACACAAGTGTCAGAGATTTGATCCCAGTCTTCGGGCTGACACCGCATTATTCTCGTGCTGTTTATTTTTCATTCGTTCAAAGCATTTCTATTTCCCATCGCTCGGTTCAAACCGGCTGGCAAAAAAACGGAACCGTCGTAGTCTCCGAGCAGGAAGGGAAGGGTAGCGAACTCCCGGTGCTTAAAATCATCTTGAATAACACGGTACTTTTTGCTATTCGCCACGCGAATAGCGACGGACCTGCCGCCGCGAATGTGGTTTGTTGATAGCGGGGTATTAAATGAATAATTTGGCTATTTTTGTATGAAACGAAGCGGAGTTTTTGATAAGTCCACGTGGTCAGGGATTCCACGAGAATCGTGTTTTAAATTTAATGATAACGTCCTTGCGTTCATGCGTTCCTGGTCAACGACTTTTTTATGTTTTTCTGCGTTGTTCAAAAAGTGTTGAAATTGATTTATCTTTGCTCGTAAAAGAAATTCCCTGGCCTTTAGAACTGAAGTACATTGAATTTCATTGAAGTACAATTTACTTATAATCTGTATTTGTTTCTGATAAAAAAAGAAAATGCATTTTAGTGTAGACAGGGCGCAGGATCATGGGAACACCATTAACTACTATGATATAGGGATAACGTCTTTAATGACGTATGTCTTACATCCAGAACTGGAAAGAAATGGCTCGTAGTAGACCCTGAGGAGGTCAGGACGTACCAGGAGCCAATGGAGACTGCAGACTAATATAAAAAATACAATTAAGCGAAATGATAATGATAAAAAAATATTTATTTTTAATTTTATTTATATTAAGAGTCCAGTAAAAATACTAGTGAGAATATAACACAAATCTTTCCTTTTAGATAAAACAATTTTTTATTATTATAAAATTGGTAAGCGATACGCACGTGAAAAATAAACGAAATATGTTTGAAATAAATAAGTAAACAGAGAGAGAGAAGTTAATTTCGAGATTATTGTCGATTTATTGACGCCACAAAATTATTAAAAACTGACTGCATAACGTGTAACATAAAAGTTGACAAGTTTTGATGAAATCTGTCGACCAATTAATTCACTGTACCCAATTTATACAATGCGAAAGAATGTAGCACTTTTCCCTGTTGTCCACATGATACTCGTATAACTTGTACCTACATCGTTAATTTAGTCTTAGTTTAAAACTAATAGTCTAGTAAATTAAGATAAATTATAGAAGACTCACAGAGACGAAGCTATGAATATGAGAAACGTGTGAGATAGCCTTTTAATATGACGGCCCAAGGCTCACAATCTGTACGAGCAACCTTAAGTGATCACTCTACACAATGCAACGTTTACCAATTCCATCGTAAAAACACCCACACATTATCAATTTTGAAAGTTGTATATACGTTCAAATCTTAAAATAAATTCTGTATACGTTCAATCCTCAAATTTGAACATGTAAGTATGTATAGAACTTTCATAATTTGATAATGTGTGGATGTTCTTACCGTGGAATTGGTCAACGTTGAATTGTGTAGAGCGATCGCTTAAGCCAGCTCATACAGGTTGTGAGCCCTGGGCCATCGTACAAAAAGACTTCTACACACGTTAGCCATATTCGTAGATTCGTGTCTGTGAGACTTCTATAATTTATCTTAATTAATCATCTCCCTGGGGACAAAATCCATTAACTGTGTTCTTAGAACTTAGTTCTTAGAACATACCTACATATAGTTTATTTATTTGTTTATAAGTTTCCTTCACAAAAGAATTCTATTCGCGTGAAAATGTTTTTTTTGGACGAGGTTACCGGGGTTTGGAATAATTACGGAAATTTTTATTTCGGAAATCCAAACCGCTTTAAAATTGGAAAGCATTTTGTAAAACAGAATGTTGTTGGGAGCGACGTCATTTATTGGCACATTTCCTACTTTAGAATTTTTATTTTTAAATAATAATTAAGGTGATTTTAATAAAAAAAAACTACATTTTAATTAGTGAGTAAAGCCACAAAATACAGGAATAAATAGAATGTACTTTTTAAAGTCATCTCTTTATACGAATAAAAAGCGTTTTAAAATCAACAAAAAACGTAATAATTTCTTGCACATTTAAATCATGATAACTTTATTGATATTGAATATTTCTTAATTATATTAGTACGACTTCAAGATAATAAAGTAAACTTTGTATGTATAAAAAACATATTATGCGTACATATAAATATTAATTTAAAGTTTGTCTCACCTAGGACACTAAAAAGGATTTTTTTTTGGCAGCGGCCTGTCGATCAATGCTCATATTTTCTTAATTATTGTAAATAATCTTCAGTTTATTACTTTTGTATGAGAACAAAGGTTCTATCTAAGATAGTTATTGCCTTAAAAAAATGTTGTCTAGAATAGACATTTTGATATAAATAATTACAAAAACCCACATTTTCATAAAAAAAAGCCGAAATTATGCATTTTCAGTGAGCTATGAATGCGGTTTTGTAGAATATAAAATTTATGTCAAACCTATGAAATCAAAACAAGAAATATCCTTATAAATTTAAAGCATTTTGAATTGTAAAAACAAACATGTGTGAAATAGTGACATATTCTTCTTTTTTAATGATTATCTCAAATGTGTGATAATGGAGATGTCGCATTTTGATACGGAGCGTCAAATATGTTAGTTCAAGGTAGTCTTACTATTAGATTAAACAAAAAATGTAGATTGGAAAACTTTTTGAAAAAGATGTTGAAAAATGTATGTTTTCGAAGAATTATTTATTTCCTTGATTGATTTGCGTCCAATTTAAATAAAATACCCTTTGTAAATTATTGTTGTAAGAGGATCAGATGCAAATATGGTTTTTTGTTGAGTTGATGGTATATTCAAGAAGGTTAATTTATTCGCACTCACTGTGTCAGACTTGACAGCGGGCTATCACCATAGAAAACGAAATCATGTGGCGTGTGTTGCTAGCGCATGTGTGATTCCAGCGATAGTAAATCAAGAAAGTATCTACCAACAACCGAGAAGTTTTCTATTGCGAACCAGAGCGATTAAAGTAACGTGCAACAGTATAAGAGAGACAAGTCATTCAGTAGTAATAAAAAGCACAGCGAATATTCTAGAACCAATTAAGTGAATAAGTGTGTGAAATATTCTAAAAAAAATTAACTGAATTTAAGAAGAGTGCCTTGATTAAATCCGTGTTCAGTGACTTTGTGTAATAAATAAAAGTTTAAATAGTTTTAAGTTTTTATTTGCCTCCCACAGTTATAATCCCGTAACAATATTTACGAGATTTTTTCCATTTAACGTCGAACGATGTTATCACCATATTGTTTTTTTATAGAAGTAAATGCGAAATTTCGATCAGATTTTATCAAAATTATAAAATATTTTATGTGTAACTTTATAACTAACCATTGTTTTACATCCAAATCAATTTAGTTGGGAAAATTACCACTGTAATATAATGTGTGGTTCAATAATATTTTTAAATATCAAGTACATGTACGAGTATAAATAATAAAGGTACTGATACACATGCTTATTTTTGAGCATGCTCTAACAACCGTACACACTTGCTCGTTATTATCATGCTAACATTATTATTATCAAAACTAACAAT
This sequence comes from Agrypnia vestita, assembly GCA_016648135.1. Lineage (NCBI taxonomy): Eukaryota > Metazoa > Arthropoda > Insecta > Trichoptera > Phryganeidae > Agrypnia > Agrypnia vestita. The sequence continues at coordinate 4,048 of JADDOH010000701.1, read as the reverse complement.
CAAACACACACGCTTATTACTAGCACGCTGAAAAAATCAACCGCCGGTTGATTTATGAGCATGGTTATTTGATTTGGGGGGAACGAGCATGCTTATTACTAGCAATGTACGTACAAACATGTTACTAATTAGAAATAGCTCAATACTGCGCATGCTCACGTGCCACTAATGAGCATGTGTATCAGTACCTACCTTAAGGGAGGTATGAGGTATTTACTACAGTAAAACCTCGTTAATTTGAAATTGCGACCCAAAAAAACATTTCGAATTGCGCGGAACCCCGTTTCCGTCAAATGAGATACCGCAGCTGTCAACATAACCTCATCGGGTGACATTTCCGCGACAAGATATGCGAGTCCCGGTGTGTACACGTCAAATGATCGCGTCATTGTCCCCGAAACATGAGCGTAGATGTTGATGCGACATGCCGAGCGGAATGTTTCGCGATTTGTCCCCTAGTGAATACATGGCTTAAGGCAAGCAACGGTATATTTAATCTGCGACGCAAACAAATATAATTCAAATTGGCAAAAAAATAATATATTGCTCGAATAAACCTTGAAACTGTTTTTTCATTAATCAATACATATATGATTCACGCCTTACCTCCTTCTCTACAACAGTGTATCCACAATTATGTACACGGAAGTGTGTATTATTTATTCTTGCCAGATATTATTTTGTTGTTTTTACAGTATGAGCTGCAGATTCAAGGGCATCGTACATGACCTGAATAGAATTTGAAAATCGGCCTTGATTTTTGGTAAATTGGTGAAAAATAGATGGATTCTTTAAACTTTTTGAAGTTTGCGTGATTGGCTGCGTTAAATTGTTTGAAAGTTTCGGAAATTTAGTTGAGATAAATATCAATATTGAGTGTTGAGATTTTTATTAGATTATTTGATTGAAACGTTTTATTCTATCATTTTAAAGATCATCTTACAAATTACAATTGATTACGGATATTAACAGGCACCCAGTTTAGATAAGATGGTGAACAGTGGCACATACAAAACTAATAATCCACTGATCATGTCTTGACATCTATTATGCCCATCTCTATTTTTATTTATAATTAAAAACAATAAGATATTTAAACCAACTATCATAATTTCGCTGTCTGTCCGTCCGTCTGTCTGTCCCCGTAACTTCGTGTTAACTTCACAGCTAAAAAAATAAATTAAACGGCCGTAGATGAGGCTTGAACCCCGGGTCAGCAAACCCGAAGACGGCAACGATAGCGATGCTGCTATCGCCGAGCCTGCATTACCCGTCACAAATACAGTGCATATAGAATTTAGCAAAGACGCGAACCGTTTCATGTTTCGCCCAATCGCCTGGCTTTAGAATAGTACAATTAACTGCTGACAGTGGAAATATAAAAAAAATCTTCAAATATTTTGATAAAAGCCGTTATTACCTTTCATTGGTGTAGGCTATAAATAAGTAGGTAAATACTCATTCTTAAAGAACCGAGATGTAAAAGTATCGTCATTTTTAACGGGTTACAGCTAATATTTTGATATTTGTTTGTGTTAAAAATTTTAAAAAAATATTCATGTATGGATAAAATTTGTAGAATTTATTAATTGGGTTTTCTTAATTATACATATTATTTATATGTCTTATTTGACAACTTGTATTAACCTTTTTTTAATTTCAACAAATAATTCAAATTAATAACAAAATTGCGTTCTTCCTAGCGCAGCAGTATTAGCGCGCCTACCTTGAATGCTGATAAGTAGCAATTCTCAATAAAAGTAAAAGACTACTGCATTCCAACCACGGGCATCCTCTTCGAGATATTTTTAACCCAGTGTTTTATTTAATGGCGAGCTCGTTATTCTTATATAAGGACAGGGATAAAATGAACAAATACGGCCCCACGTCAATTTTCCCGCTTCCAAAGACGCCCAGCCGAGACGTCAGCCATTAAACTTTGTTGCCATGTAAGTGAAACCGCGGCGATTCTCTGCAAATTATATCGGGCTCGAATGTTATGTTTATTTAACCTGTAGCGGGCAACACTAAATAAGACGCTCGTTTTCAGGCGCTTTCATGAGGGCAGATTAATGTCATTACAGGGTATTATGAGTACTTTTGAGTATGCGCATGTAAAATTATATTCTTCAGTCAAATATTCCGAAATGTACTACGCCCATGCTGGGTGTGAATATTTATTAATATTTTTAAATTCGCATTATATCCAGTGCATGAAAATATATATGAATACAAACAGTAGGTAAAAACACGTTTTATATCCCAGACACATGCACACAGTTAATTTTTCTGGTTTGGATCTTATAATAAACATTCATATTTTAAAAATGTTCTTAGGTTTTCACGGTCGTTCAGGATCTTCTGATTCGAGTTTTTTCGGGATGTTCTGCCGTGTTTCTACGACCTTTTTGGTCGATGTTTCGGATCCCATGGCAGGGTTTATCATTACAGCACATCAGCCCTGATAATGGACCCCGCAAAGGGATCATAGAAACACGGCAGAATATTCCAGAAAATTCAAAAAAGAAAATTCATGAAAAGGTAATACCGAGGCGCGCCATGTGAGCATATTTGCAGCTAGGATATGCTACATATAAAAAAAGTAGTTTACAAAAATGATATTTAAAACCCATTATTATAAATTTATTGGTAACTGGCTAATTACAAAGTTGTTGTTGTTATTATTTTAATCAAATGAAATATTACATTTTTAAAAATGAATATAGAGAAACCTTGGACTGCAAGGGTTTCCTAAGACGAGCAATGATTTTTTAATAAATTTGGCTTGAAAAATGAAATAAATGTAAATATAAATATGCATTTTAGTTTTCGATCGTGCGCTGTTTTTGTAGAGAGTATAATTGACGCTCATTGTGACTTCGGTAGATTACTAAATTCACGAACAATTTATGAACCACATAAATACAAAATATACACGAGAAATTGAACAGGCGGAAGCTTTACAGAAGCAAAAATCATAAAAAAGCATATAAAAATTGTGTCTCTGAATACATTACCAATCGATTTCGTTTCGGGCAGGAAAATTAAATGGGTTCTACAAAAATGTTTTCACGCATAAAATAAATAAAAACAGGGGCAAGGAATTAATATAAATTCAGGTGTTATTTGACACGGTAATTAGTTTTCACTTTCAAGCTGACGTCTATAATATCCGTGCAATAAATAAATGGTATTTTACAGAAGCATTTCTCGAGCTATCGCGCAACATCGCAGGACATGTTCGTGATGGAATGTGTGCAGTATTTAAAGCATCGTTCAGATGGCCATCAAATGCGGCTTCAGAGGATCAGGGGATACACCAGCGATTACTCCTGCCTGCGCTAATGGGCCCAGAAAAAGAAACATTATTATTATGTGCCGGCTACTGGATGTACGGCGGCTCTAGTGAGGACCTTCAATGTTACCGGTTATGGAAATCACCGACGCCATACAAGCGCCTGATAGCGATGTCGATTGCTTTTATTTATTTTTTTACGTTCATCCCATCCCTACGGCGAGATTAATTTTAGAACATGGCAACATTTTTACCCGGCTTGTTCTTTTTTTTATTTATTTATGGCGCGCGATGTTACAATTTAGCGCGGGTGCTGCCTTCTTGTGCAATTATTATTTTATTATGCGATGTTTTTTAAGGGTTCTATCATTAAAAAGGATTTTAATACCGGCTTTGGTGCAAATTTTTTGATGCATAAGGATAAACGGGATAAAATCATAATTTAATTTTTTTTGTTTTGTTTATTACTGTCGCGAAAGACTGATATTCGTATTAATATTATACAATTATTTTACAGGATATATTTACAGGTCTCCTTACCCTAGCGACATTTATTATTTATGTTATAAGCATTATTTTAAATAAATTAGAAGTATTTTTTTAAAATTTCGGCTTTTTTTCCTTTACTTGCCAAATATACTTTACATGTTCCATATAATGTAAATGCTCCTTCTTAAAGATGCTATTTATTGAAGGAGCGTCTCTAAACATAAATTTTTTTTAGAAATTTTTCTTACTGGCGATAAAGATTAA